>OV928045.1:13167500-13236533 GCA_931315375.2 Opisthograptis luteolata
GGAGTCGCTGAGGATGTTGGCGTTCCAGTTTCTTCGCTTGGTCATCCACTCGAGTGCTCCTAGGATGGCCGCGAGCTCCGCCTGGAACACACTGCAATAGCTTTCCAGTCGAAATCCGGACTTTGCCATCTCGGCTCCGTTTCTCCAGCAGGTGAATCCCGCTCCGACTTTTCCCTCCAGCTTGCTCCCATCCGTGAAGATGTTGGTCCACGAGTCTGGCAGAGTCGCGAGGTCGTCTTCGGAGTTTATGTGCTGGAATTCTACCAGCTCTCTGTGGGCCGGATGGGGCAGGGCGAAGGGGCTCGCGCGGGTTTGTAGCTTGCGGCCCGGTAGCGTAGGTAGAGGTTTGCCGCGTTTGACTTCGTAGAGCTCGAGGTCTTCCGAGGCTCGGAGGTCCAAAGGTAGAATGCGGGCTAGTGTGACGGCTGACGCGAATGAAACCGTTCGGTGGGCCTTGGCTATTTTGATGGCGAATATCCTGCTGATCTTTTGGAGTCGGCTCTTGGCGTATGCTCTGTTAGCAATCATGCCCCATGCTCCAGCCGCGTACAAGATGGTAGGCTCTACTACGGCGAGATAAATTATCCTGATAATTTCAGAGTTCAGGCCCCACTGAGCCCGGGCTAGTCGCGATATGGACTTGTACAGACCGACCGCTTTTCCACAGACTTCTTCAAGGTGGTTTTTGAAGTTTAGGGTGCGGTCGATGCACAAGCCCAATATCTTGACGCGTTCGACGAAGCTCACCGCACAGCCATTTAGGTAGAGCCTCGGGACTTCGTACTTCAATTTTCTCGTACTGAGGATGGCTTGGGTCTTTTGTGCGGCGAACTTCATCTTGTGCTTCTCGCCCCACCGGGCGATGATTTCAAGCGCCGCGTTGACCTTCACCTCCAGCTCCCGCGCCGTATCCCCCTGCGCCACGATCAGCAGGTCGTCAGCAAACGCTTGTAGGTGGACGTCCATTTCTTCAGCCTTCTGCAGCAGAGGATCCAGTTGGACATTCCAGAGGATGGGGCCACACGTCGAGCCCTGGATGCAGCCCTTGGTGGTCGCCTTGCTGACCTCGGTACCGGCGTAACGCATGGTGACCGCTCTCCCGCTCAAGTAGCTGTGGATAAGCCGTAGGATTGAGCGATCCACGGCCTTCTCCTCCAGCTGCTGCAGGACCGCGGGCCACCACGCGTTATCAAACGCGCCCTCGATGTCCAGCGAGACGACCACCACGATCTTCTTGTTGTTTCTTGCCTGCTCCATCATCCGGATAGCGTCGTAGAGGGCATCTTCCGTACTCCTTTGTTGCGTGAACCCGTACTGCCGGCTGCTGAGGCGGTCCTCCTTGCCGAGTTGCCACTGGAGTCGGTTCACGAACAGCTTTTCCAAAGTCTTTCCGAGCACAGGAAGCAGTCCGATCGGCCTGTACGAACGCGGCTTTGTGTAGTCTTCCTTCGCTGGTTTCGGGATGACCTTGATGATCGCCGTCTTCCAGTCCGCCGGAAAATGTCCCACTTCGAGGCACCGGTTGAACAGCGCCAGGAGGAGACTCGGACTCGCCATATAGGCTCTGTGGCAGATGTCCGATGTAAACCCGTCTCCCCCTGGGGCCTTTTTGGGGCTCATCTTCCGGAAGACTGCGGCGATCTCTGCTTCTGTGAAGGGGATGATGGGAAGCGACTGGTGGTGGTCACCTAGGGTGGTAAGGCTCCTCTGCACGTTTTCCCTCGTCTCTGCCTGCTCTGAGGTGTCGCTACCCGGGTCGTCGTCCGGGTAGAAGGTGTCGGCCAACAGCATGGCCGATTCCCTGGCCCCGAGCGTGTTCCCGTCCGGTGACACGAGAAGTTTGTCGTCTGCTGCGCTGGCGCACAGCTTCATGATTCTGTACGACCTCTGCCAGACATTTTCCTTAATTTCGCTTGTACAGAGGTCCCTCCAGCTTCCCGTTGCGGTGCGCTCAATGTCCTCCTTGTAGGCGTCCCTTGCGTCCATATAATCTTTGATAACGTACGGTTTCCGCCGAGGGTTCGCCTTCCCGATCTTCCTCCTGAGGCGGATCATCTCCCTCTTCTTCCCCCTTAGGTCGGAGCTCCACCATCTTCCGGCCACCTTCATCTTTTTCTCGCCGACGCGCGGGATGCTGGCGTCGCATGCCTTAGTGACGCACTCCGCGTAGGCACGAACCAGGCTGTCCACGGTTTCGCCTGTCGTCGCCTCCCCTACACGGGCGACAGTGAGGTCGCTCTCCTGGAGCAAGCTAGTGAGCTCTTCGCCGAATCGGGTCCAGTCAGCTTTCAAGGTGTTGAATTTCCTAGTCGTGGGTTTGACCGCGTTTTCTGCACTCTCTCTGCCTATAGTAATGCTAAATAGGATAGGCCTGTGGTCGGAGAGAGTGCAGAAATCTTCGTCGACTCTCCACTCCCCGACTCGGTGTAACATGGAGGTGGTGCAGGCCGTGATATCAACGATGCTAGAGCATGCTTGTCCGTTCCTGAAGACGTGGAAGGTGGGAGTGTTGCCGGTGTTTAATATCTCCAGGTCCATCTCGGCCAGTGACTCTGCCAGCGCCGCTCCCCTACTGTCCTCCGCTTCGCAGCCCCACCAGAGACTCCGCGCATTGGCGTCTCCGCCGACGACGATGTCCTGGGTGTCCATCTTGTTTGCAGCGTTCTTGACGGATGCGATTCCTTCTTCGATGTCCTTTTCCTTGTCAAAATAAAAGCTAACAAAGCCTACCCTAGCACTGCCCAAAACAATGGACGCCCCTACCATATCCTCGGTGACAATATCGTGGTTAACAACATACTGAGCGTTGGGATCTAAGATAATTATCGCCGCCCTGACCGGCCTGTTAGTGTCATTGGTTACTCTCTGGATCACGCGGTACCCCTGGCAAGATGTTATATGCGCATTCGCACCCACGTAAGGCTCCTGAACAAGTAAAATAGCAAAGCCGCGCCTAGTGGCTTCGTGCAGGCATTCCTGCGTGGCGGCCCTGCCCCTGCCCAAGTTTATCTGCGCGATTTTTATCCGGTTAGATGTAGACTGAGAGGTCCCCGTATCCACCTTAGCAGTAGCTTACCCCGAGCCGGGATATCCGGTCCCACTTTCTCCACTCACTACACTCCGCGCTATATGCGGGGTGATTGGAGTCCGCGGGGCCGTCTATCCCGGCCTTGCAGTGCGTGCAGGTTGGTGGACCGTCTCTGTTGGGACAGCCCCGGGTGTCGTGCCCCTCGCTGCAGTAACCGCAGATGGCCGCGCTTGCCCTACATTCGCTGGCGCGGTGAGCGAAACCCATACACCTGTAACATTGAATGAGCGGCGAGTGGTCCACCGCTGGGACGATCTGGTAGCCCAGGCGCACCCTGCGTTCCTTCAGGCTGCTCCAGACGGTCGGGCTCACCTCGACGATTACGTTGTTGACTGCGCCGCCTCGCCCCTTCGTTCTCCTGACGACTTTTACGTGGAATTGGCCGGGCTCCACGTCCGAGAGCAGACCGCTGTTCTGTTTCTCCAGGGCCTCCTCCACCTTGGCGTCAGTCATGTCCGGGGTGACTCCCACCAGACGAAGCAGCGGGTTTCTCGCTTTGGGCTCCGTCACCGTGAACTGGTGGCCTAGCTTCTTGATTGCGGACCCCATCCGGCCGCGCTCCTCCTCTGACGACACGGAGATGGCCACCCGGCTATTCCTGCACTTGCGAAGGCCGCTGATGCCTACGCCCAGGTTCACCACGTCCACGCCGGTCTTGATCTTCTTTATTATCTCGTCGCCGGTGTGTCGAGGGTCTGCTGATTCCACCATTATGGTGAACCTGGGCGTCGCAGCCGCCTGGGCAAACGTGCGAGGCGCGGGCGGCCGGGCTTGCGTCGCGCTGGGGCGGTCTGCCGCCTGGGTCACCTGGTGGTCGGTGACCTTCCTGGACAACGAGTTGACCGCGTGCGACACGGTGGCCTCGACGGATCGAAGCTTTTCGCCCAGGTCGACTAGGGCCATTTCGGTACCTAGGCCAGTGTTCTGATCATGGACGATGGTGGCCAGGTCAGCCTGCTTACACTCCTTGATGTCCTCGAGGGTTCTGCCTATCTCCCGAAGCTGTTGCTTGACCGGCTGCAGCTCCCCATTTGTTCCTTCCCTGATTTCTAACTCGCTAGGTGGTGGCGGAGATTGTCTATTTAGTAGCTCCGCCATTTCCGCGCGAAGCGCTTTTAGCTCGATCAAAACCGGCTCGAGTCTGAGCTCAGGGGCTTCCCGAGCCGGTGTAGTGGGCGGTGAAGGCGGGGGGACGATTACTGGGTTCTCCTTACTGTGGATGATGCGGTTGAAGGAGTCCTGCAAGTTGTTAATCTCGGCCCGCATAACCGACATCCAGTCGCCAAGCGCCTTGATTTCCCTCTGAGCAATGCAGCTGGGACGCGTATCGGGGCTTACCAAGGTCTGTAGCGCCTCAAATTGGGCTTTCATGCCGTTTATAGCCTTCAGAGGCCCATCGAGCTCGAAGTTGAGCCACGTCTGGATGGTCTCGGCTGCCTTGAGGCCCTTTTCCGAGAGCGTCCTCGTCTCAACCAATTTTTGAGAAAGGGAGACGTGCAGCTCGGAGAGTTGCCTCGTGTGCGCTCGTTCCACCATTACGAGTTCTCTGGCGGCTCGGGTCCTCTCTTGCTCGAGGGCCACTCTGTGTCGAGAGCGCGAGTCGGAGAGCGACAGGGCCAGCTCGTAGAGGGATTGTAAGCTCTCGTGGGCCTCCACCTTACTTTCCCTCTTCATGTTGCCGGCCTTTTCCAGAGCCTCCTTTCCCGCTTGCAGAAGCTCGTTCGCCCGGATCGTGGCCTGGTCCATGGGCAGTCCGGCCCGCTTCTGTGTTGGTGGGAGCATGGAGCGTCTGCTCGAGTTGCTCGCCACATCGGACCACTCATCGTCGGTGCGGGAAGTGGGCCTGTCCACTCCCAGCCGGTCCAGATCCTCGTCCAGCTCCTGGCGCGTGCGTTCCGGGCAGGTCTCGAAGTCCACGGTAGAAGGCGGGCCCGAGGGAGCGTCCGAAAGCTCGGCTCTCTGCTCACCGGCCTGCACCAAAGCCATTCTCCTGAGGGCCTCCGTTTTGTGGGCCCTCGTCCTAGTGGCCGGGTGCCTAGTAGGCTTGATTGTGTGCCCGCTGAGTCCGGTGTTAGCCTCGGAGGCGTCGCTCCGTCCCTCCAGGAGACGGCGCTCCTCCGAGATCGAGGGTGACGCGGCGCTCTGGATCTCCTCCACTAGGGAGGCTTGCCTGGCCATGTGCCCCACGACGGTAACTGACGTGAAGCCTCCGGCATCCTCGGAGACGCCGGGCGAGTGGGCTGTTCCATCCCCAGCAGTGGGAGCCGTAACAGTGATGGTCAGTGGGGCGGTCGGAGGGGCGTCCTCCGTGCACCCCAAAGACGGCGTCTGCTTCTGCGGTCGCGGGGCCGCCCTGCTCGTGCGGCTCTTAGCCGAGACTCTAGTCGATGTAGACCTTGAGGACATGGTGGCAAGAAGGAAGAAGGCACAAGAGCCGGATTGGGATAACAAGAAAGGGAAAACACAAAGGGAAAGAAAAAATAATAAAATTTAGAAATAAAATTAAAACCTCAATAAGCGGGGGGGGGGGCAAAATGGTCGGGGGGGGAGAGGGTTCTAGTTCACCAATCCGATGAGTCGGGCGAAGCACCGTTCTCAGTGAATTGGTGGCCAAAAATTTTTGTAAGGCCAAAAAGTGGCCAAAAGGGGGGGCAGGAAGATTTGGGGGAAAGGGGGGGAAAGGCAGTATTCCTACAAGTTGCTTGTTTTTGACCGTATACCTCTAGCTCGCTTGGTTAGCGAGGTATAGGGTCGCAAAGGTGCGTACTTCCGTCAGTCCGTTTGTTTACAGTAGAAAGAGACGGAAAATAAAAATTTTAATAAAAAGAGGACAAGGGTACAATATATATCTACCCCCTCCAACAATCAGAACAATCGTAACTAGTCCCGTTTTCGAAGTTCACAGCAAAATACCAAAAAGTGAACAATGTTATGTAATAACAGGCGGTTGTGCGCGTTCACACTAAGCCGGATCCAGTGGCAGAACCAGAAAAGTTACAGTGACTGTAAAATTCTAGAAAATATTTTCTGGTTCTGTTTTCGGCTGTAAGGGTCCCGGGGGACGTGTAGCGATAACTCCACCGTAAATAAATAAAGATTTTAAATAAAATAAAATAAAAATAAAATAATATGTTTATATATAGATTATATGTACTATATATTATATTCCTATCTAATTCTTTAGGAGAATTCTGACTCTAAATAACTATATCCTAAAAGTACAAAGAAACACTTAAAATAACAAAAATAATATTTTGTTACTATAATTCCAACTATAATTCTGCTAGTAGCCGGCACTAGAACGGACAATGTGTGAACGCGGACTCGCCTATTTCCGTTTTAGATAACAAAACTAGTGCCGTGTTCACATGCAATGGAATTTTTTATATTGGTTTTTTATATTATGTTTCTAAAAGTAAGTAGTTTTAGAAGATGATGGTTTTGCCCTAGCGTATTTTCCGATTAAAAAGAAGGGGGGGGGCTAGTTGGGTTTTATATATATAAAAATTATTAAATAAGGGATATATTACATAAAATTAGTAAAGCAGGGGGCGACCGTTAATTCTGTCGTGGCTATAAAAGTTTTATTTAAGTAAAATAAGTAAATTAAATAAAATATATTAAATAGGGGGCAAAATATATAATAAAAATAACTATAACCAAATTAATATTAAATTAATGTAGAAACTTATCTAAAATGCTATATAATAAGTAAAATTAGTAAAATAAATAAATTATATAAAATTAATTAAGTTAGGGGGCAAGTAGTAATAATAATAATAATTATAATGATACTTATATAGATGCTAAATTAATGTAAATAATTATCCAGAATACTATTAAATAAGTAAAGTATATAAAATATATATTTTGGTGGAATTTGCTATCTGTGTGGACTCGCCTTTAGCCGTGTCGTTTTATTGGCGGAGCGGCCGAAGGGGCGGGTACTCGCAATAAAAATACGTATCTCAGCCGCTAGTGGTCCGATTCGAACGGTTCTTTCACCATGGGATGTGGGCGGGGCTACGCTATCCAATGGGATGGTTACGGGACGCCCGATTAATGGCGCCCGCGGCTGGGAGGTCCCGTAAGATCTAGGTAAACCGGAAACAGTTATTAATGACGCTATAACTCCGCGGTTACTGAACCGATTTTAATGAGACTTGGACTAATAGATACAGAAAGCCCAGGTTCACAATTAAGAAGTATTATGAAATGTCCAGCTTGAGGGGGTTAGCTGTAATAACCTAATTTTATCCGTGAACAGGGTTGCAGATAACGGACCGATATTCTACTACTAGTAACTTGTTCGGTACGACTTACAAGCAATATATCTAAATCGACAACTTCCTATAGCGAGCGGTGTCCTTTCCAGCCCGTTTGGAGTGTTTCGCCGGTGTCGCAAACGTGAACCCACCGCGAATGAGCTCGAGTTATTGCGTGTTTGTGAATATAACTTTGTTAATACTTATGCTAAAATTACGTGCTAAAGAGTGACGTGGAGGGCCTGAAGGGCTCCACCTCTGGATACTAAGCGATCCCGCGCGCTTTCACTTTATAAGTGTCTTAACCGCGTAGGAATGTGAATTCAAATTTTAAACCGTCACTTTTGTAAATGGTCTCGTAACTCCGGTATTCCTGAAGGGAATTGAATCGTGCAAATTGCAATAGTTTCACTTAAGGAAGGGGCACTCGACTAACCTGGTAGAATGTCCGTTAGAGCTCCCACAAATTCCACAGGACGCCGGGAAATTCCGGGCTGACCAGCAATTCCCAACTTTCGAGCTGGTGGAGCTGAGGGGTTGTCCACACTTTCCCTGGTGCGTTGGACTATTAGGAGGCCACTGAAACACTCAAAATTATTCTAAATTAAATTTTACTAATTTTCGCGAATTTTCGACGCGGAGCTAGATGTTAACCGTACCGCGCGGGGGGTTGCACTGGGTTAGGTTAGGTTAGGTTAGGTTGGGGTGCGAGATGGGGTGTCAGGTCCGGCAACCTCCACGTGGTGCACCCTGGGCAACGCCGTTCAGCAACCACTTCGTAAGCCGGAGTGATTGCGGAACGGCGGCTAATGGCTGGACACAGTTGGGAGGAGGGGTAGTCGTCTGAGGGGCCAGCGGACCCAGTTGGCTGATCACCAAATGGGGATTGCACCCCGCGGACGGCTACAACTCTTCCCGGCTTCTGGGGATAGGGGGGGTCATCTTCCGGGGAGTGGTGGGCGTCGTCACGAGCACTAGTTCGTGGGGACGTCAACCACTCTTCTCCATCTTCATCTTCATTTTCATCTATATATCCATGACGAGGGGAGTATAATGGCCGTCATGCCTTAAAACTGTCAGCCCAGACGGAGTGAGGTAGAGAGTGTATACCTCTCTTTGCCACTTCGGGAGTGAGCGGGGCGGGAAGGAAGGAAGTACGCCAGTGGGATCTCTCCCCCCGTCTCGCCAACGGGGGAGTAAGCCCGGTGTGGTGCCCGGGTGAGGCTCTCAGGTGTATCTCCCTCCGCCTGATGGAGTGCCCACTGGCTAGGCTAGCACCCCTTTGGCCAGTTCTGCTGGCCATTAATCTTCGTCCCGCTCGCCTCTTCTGGGGAGGACGAGAGGTGAGCCCCTGCCGAGCTCAGGGGTTGTTGCTGAATTGCACCCCCGTTGTGGGGCGGCATATATCTATTTATGTATATATTTATGTAATAGTATTTTCCTATATATATTTATCACCTTATATGTTTATTGTCTATGTAGTTTATGTATGTATATTATTATGCCGCCTGGTATATATGCAGCCCTTTGCTGCCGAGATGGATCCGCATCCCTACCTTAGGGAGGCGGATGTCGACAGAGGGGAGTTATGGTATGTCATGCGAACAGCGGACCCACGACTCCCCTCCCTTGTTGTGCCCGTCGGCCACACGCTGGGGTTTTAGTGCGGTTAGAGTCCCACATAACCTCCCCCCCACCCCGCAGGGGGTGGGACCAGGGGGGTACCATGACGGTTTCCCCAGCGTGAACAAAAAAAAAAAAAAAGGTTGGGGTGCGAGATGGGGTGCGAGATCCGGTAACCTCCTCGTGTGCCTGATGGCTGCTTGTCCCTTTGCGATGCGTCCCGAGGGGAACGGCAGCCGTCGGGCCTGGTGCACCCTGGAAACGGAACGAGATACAATTTCTTTGGGAGGTACTGCCTCCTGAAGGGTTTTATCTCGGAACGGCCAATAACCGGATACCAGTCGGGGGGAGGGGTAGTCGTCTGAGGGGCCAGCGGGCCCAGTTGGCTAACCACCAAATGGGGATTGCACCCCACGGACGGCTACAACTCCTTCCGGCTATTGGGGATTGGGGGGCCATCATCCGGGGAGAGGTGGGCGTCGTCGCTGGCACTAGCCTGTGGGGACGCCAACCTTTCTTCTCCATTTTCATCTCATACAGGGCACGTTTGAGTCGTGTTAGTGACGATGTCTCATCTATCATCCATCGTTTCGTACTCTGGCGGCAGATCAGCAACCTCTCCTTCGGGAGACGTTGTTGTCGTGTCAACGGGGTGCCGCGAGACTGCGGTCTCGCGGCCGTGTGGCGGATTGTTGTATGGGCTGTAAAGGCTCGCGCACTCTCCGCCTGGGATCTCGGACTGATTGAATGGGCTGTAATGGCCAGTGCACAGTCTGTAAGGAGGGTTTTATTGGGCGAGGGTGCCCCCCAAGCACCATACTCGTCGGTAAAAACCTCGCCGTGTGGCTGCGCGTACTTGTATGCAAAGCCTGGCAAGAAGGGAAAACAACGTTCTCCTCGAACGTGAGACTGATTGAATGGGTCGTAAAGGCCAGTGCACTGTCTCTGTTCGGAGGGTCTTTGACCGGACGGGAGCGCCTGGCGGGCGCTGGACGTTGATGGTAAAGGCCCTCATGAGGCGGCATACGGTTCTCGTATGCTGCTCAGGATTGAGCTTGTTTTCCTAGAGCAAGGGTCTGCGTAGCCCCCTCGGGCGAAGCGGATATCGACTGAACGTGAGTTATGGCTGATATGCGAAAGCTCGGGCCCACGACTCTGTTCAACAGTTGTGCCGTCGATCACACGTTGGTTTTTTAGTGCGGTTGGAGTCCCACATAACCAGGTTCCCACTAATTGCGTGTGGGCTGGTATCCATGACGGATTTTCCCAACGTTAAAAAAAAAAAAAAAAAAAAAAGGTTGGGGTGCGAGATCCGGTAACCTCCTCGTGTGCCTGATGGCTGCTTGTCCCTTTGCGATGCGTCCCGAGGGGAACGGCAGCCGTCGGGCCTGGTGCACCCTGGAAACGGAACGAGATACAATTTCTTTGGGAGGTACTGCCTCCTGAAGGGTTTTATCTCGGAACGGCCAATAACCGGATACCAGTCGGGGGGAGGGGTAGTCGTCTGAGGGGCCAGCGGGCCCAGTTGGCTAACCACCAAATGGGGATTGCACCCCGCGGACGGCTACAACTCCTTCCGGCTATTGGGGATTGGGGGGCCATCATCCGGGGAGAGGTGGGCGTCGTCACTGGCACTAGCCTGTGGGGACGCCAACCTCTCTTCTCCATTTTCATCTCATACAGGGCACGTTTGAGTCGTGTTAGTGACGATGTCTCATCTATCATCCATCGTTTCGTACTCTGGCGGCAGATCAGCAACCTCTCCTTCGGGAGACGTTGTTGTCGTGCCAACGGGGTGCCGCGAGACTGCGGTCTCGCGGCCGTGTGGCGGATTGTTGTATGGGCTGTAAAGGCTCGCGCACTCTCCGCCTGGGATCTCGGACTGATTGAATGGGCTGTAATGGCCAGTGCACAGTCTGTAAGGAGGGTTTTATTGGGCGAGGGTGCCCCCCAAGCACCATACTCGTCGGTAAAAACCTCGCCGTGTGGCTGCGCGTACTTGTATGCAAAGCCTGGCAAGAAGGGAAAACAACGTTCTCCTCGAACGTGAGACTGATTGAATGGGTCGTAAAGGCCAGTGCACTGTCTCTGTTCGGAGGGTCTTTGACCGGACGGGAGCGCCTGGCGGGCGCTGGACGTTGATGGTAAAGGCCCTCATGAGGCGGCATACGGTTCTCGTATGCTGCTCAGGATTGAGCTTGTTTTCCTAGAGCAAGGGTCTGCGTAGCCCCCTCGGGCGAAGCGGATATCGACTGAACGTGAGTTATGGCTGATATGCGAAAGCTCGGGCCCACGACTCTGTTCAACAGTTGTGCCGTCGATCACACGTTGGTTTTTTAGTGCGGTTGGAGTCCCACATAACCAGGTTCCCACTAATTGCGTGTGGGCTGGTATCCATGACGGATTTTCCCAACGTTAAAAAAAAAAAAAAAAAAAAAAAGGTTAGGTTAGGTTAGGTTAGGTTGGGGTGCGAGATCCGGTAACCTCCTCGTGTGCCTGATGGCTGCTTGTCCCTTTGCGATGCGTCCCGAGGGGAACGGCAGCCGTCGGGCCTGGTGCACCCTGGAAACGGAACGAGATACAATTTCTTTGGGAGGTACTGCCTCCTGAAGGGTTTTATCTCGGAACGGCCAATAACCGGATACCAGTCGGGGGGAGGGGTAGTCGCCTGAGGGGCCAGCGGGCCCAGTTGGCTAACCACCAAATGGGGATTGCACCCCACGGACGGCTACAACTCCTTCCGGCTATTGGGGATTGGGGGGCCATCATCCGGGGAGAGGTGGGCGTCGTCGCTGGCACTAGCCTGTGGGGACGCCAACCTTTCTTCTCCATTTTTCATCTCATACAGGGCACGTTTGAGTCGTGTTAGTGACGATGTCTCATCTATCATCCATCGTTTCGTACTCTGGCGGCAGATCAGCAGCCTCTCCTTCGGGAGACGTTGTTGTCGTGCCAACGGGGTGCCGCGAGACTGCGGTCTCGCGGCCGTGTGGCGGATTGTTGTATGGGCTGTAAAGGCTCGCGCACTCTCCGCCTGGGATCTCGGACTGATTGAATGGGCTGTAATGGCCAGTGCACAGTCTGTAAGGAGGGTTTTATTGGGCGAGGGTGCCCCCCAAGCACCATACTCGTCGGTAAAAACCTCGCCGTGTGGCTGCGCGTACTTGTATGCAAAGCCTGGCAAGAAGGGAAAACAACGTTCTCCTCGAACGTGAGACTGATTGAATGGGTCGTAAAGGCCAGTGCACTGTCTCTGTTCGGAGGGTCTTTGACCGGACGGGAGCGCCTGGCGGGCGCTGGACGTTGATGGTAAAGGCCCTCATGAGGCGGCATACGGTTCTCGTATGCTGCTCAGGATTGAGCTTGTTTTCCTAGAGCAAGGGTCTGCGTAGCCCCCTCGGGCGAAGCGGATATCGACTGAACGTGAGTTATGGCTGATATGCGAAAGCTCGGGCCCACGACTCTGTTCAACAGTTGTGCCGTCGATCACACGTTGGTTTTTTAGTGCGGTTGGAGTCCCACATAACCAGGTTCCCACTAATTGCGTGTGGGCTGGTATCCATGACGGATTTTCCCAACGTTAAAAAAAAAAAAAAAAAAAAGGTTAGGTTAGGTTGGGGTGTCAGGTGGGGTGTCAGGTCCGGCAACCTCCACGTGGTGCACCCTGGGCAACGCCGTCCCGCAACCTCTCCGCTACCAGAGAGATTGCGGCACGGCGGCTAATGGCTGGACACTTGGGGCCTCACCGCGCGCACTATCGTTTTATGATAGTGCGCAGCGTGTTCTTGAGGCCCGAGGTGGTATTGGCGTTTGGGCCAAGTCTTCGGCCTTCGGGCCAGAGGTGGGCGCGGCAGGGTTGGTCAACTCGGCCTCCCTGTCGGGCGTTTGGTGTTGGGCGGCCGCGTTCATCGCGGCTGCAGCGGACCTTCGGGTCGGGGGATGGCGGGCCTTCAAGGCCCGCGGTTGGTGGTCGGCCGGCGCCCCGGATAGTCTGGGAAGTGGCGGCCGAAGTTCTTTGTGTGTGTATATTGTATCTATTTGTGTGTTCGTATTTATTGTATTTATTTGTGTATTTGTATTTTATTTGTGTGTGTCTTTTATTCTGTGTGGGGTTGGAGGGTCCCAGTGGCAGGTCCGGCTCTCGCCTGGCGCTGGCTGAATGCGTGGGAGTCAAAGGGGGGATCGCACCCCCCTTCGAACAAAAAAGAACAAGAATGGATAAGTCAGCAATTGCAAATAATCTCCGGGCGGGTCCCAGCCCAAAGGCTGGGGAATCCCGTGGCACTACGGTGTCGAGCCCCGTGTATACGGAGGGGGCAACAATTGCGCCGACGTCGAAAGGGAGGAAGATGAGAGTAGAGGAGGATAAGGAGAGGAAGAGACGACTAGCTGGGTCCGTCTCCAGGTTGTCATCCAGTTCGGACTGCAGCATGGAGACGGTGGCGTCGTCGACGCGGTCTAGGACCGGAAAGATAGGGAGACCGACGACGCGATCAACTGCGTCGTCGTCGAGGGCTTCTAGCCGAGAATTTCGCTCGGCGGAAGAATCAGAAGAGGAGGAAAGTCCCCATCGTGTGGACGCCTCGGAGGAGAAGATGTCGGCAGCGGGACCTAGCTCCCGAGCCGACAGGACGGCACAGCGCAAGCGAAGTGTGCCAGAGGAGGTGGCCAGGCATAGCGACGACGAGTCCAAGTCGTCGCCAGCAAAAATGGCCACAAGCAAGCGCGGCCGCGGACGTCAGCCCACCACTGGGCGGGACGTTGGCACAGCGCAGGCTTTGGAGGGGGCTGACAGGCCCAAGCAGAAGGAGGCTCACCCGATGAAGAGGGAGCCCATGAAGGCAGTCGAGGGGGTTGTCGAGAAGTTGCTCATGAAGATGCTCGGTACTGCCTCCGGTCCAGTGGAGCTATCAAAGACGAGTATCGTCGGCAGCATGATAGACGCGATTGACGCCTTCCGATCCGCCTTCGATAAGGTTAGGATGTGGAGCGACGAAGATCAAGAGGAGATGGCTCGACTCAGAGCCCAGCGGAGAAAGGCTGACGAGCTTAACAGCAAGTTGGCCTCTCGATTGGAGCAGGCCCAGGCCCAGGCCCAGGCCCAGATTGAGGCCTTGGCCCAGGCCCACATCGCAGTTAATACTGCGGTCGCCGCCATCGATATGGAGGAAATAGAGAAGCGCATCGCAGAGCGTGTCAGCGCCATCGTGGGTGCCCGAATCCAGGGCTTAGAGGTGAGCGGGAGACTGCTTCCGGAGAAGAGTTTCAGGCCTTCTCTGGAAGCGGACCGCAGAAGGGAAGCGGCAACGGCGGCAGTCGCCACCACTTTGCCGGCGCCCCCCAAGGAGGTCCCGCCTCCGTCTTGCGCCCCGGTTCCAAGGGGAGCGCAGGCGAGAAGTGCAGAAGAGGAGATGGAATGGAGCACGGTGGTGAGGAAGGGAAAAAAGGGGAAAGGGAAGAGGGTCCCTGCCCCTGCTCCCGCCACTGCAAAACCGGCTCCAGTACCACGTGCCCCCGCGGCACCGGCGCCACGACCACAAGCCCCACAGGAGAGGCAGGGGTCGGAGGTGGTCAAGCGGGGGCCAAAGAAGACGACACCGCCGCCCAAAAAGAAGGCGGTTAAGCTCCGACCGCCGCGAACTGCAGCCGTTGTCATCACGGTGCGCCCCGCGGCGGAGGAAAGAGGCATGACCTACCACAAAGTGGTTAGCGAGGCTAAAAGCAAAATTAGCCTCGCAGAGCTTGGCGTGCCCCCCATAAAGATGAGGGAGGCGGCGACGGGCGCCAGGGTCATTGAGATCCCCGGCGAAGAAAGAGGAGAGAAGGCGGACGTCCTGGCCAGCAAGCTGCGGGAGGTGTTCGCCAGCGAAGAAGGCGTCGTTGTCTCCAGGCCGGAGATTACCACGGATCTCCGTGTGACCGGCCTGGACGACTCGATCGACCACACGGAGCTGACCGCAGCTCTGGCCAGCGCCGGGGGCTGCTCTACGTCGGCCATACGTGCTGGCGTAATCAAGAAGGGGCCGGCCGGAATGGGCACTGCATTCGTGCGCTGCCCGGTGACGGCCGCCAAGAAGATTGTGGCCGCAGGTGGCGGCCGCTTACTGGTGGGATGGTCAGCGGCGCAGGTACGGGTTCTTAACCGAAGACCGCGCCGCTGTTTCCGCTGTTTGCGACTGGGCCATGTAAGGGCCCAATGCGACGCAGAAGTAGACCGCAGCGATGAGTGCTATCGCTGCGGTCAGAACGGCCATAAGGCCGTTGCATGCTCCGCCGCCCCACACTGCTCGCTCTGCGAGGCGATTGGGAAGCCGGCGGACCACCTTTCGGGGGGTAAGGCTTGCGCCAGACCCCCGACTAAGAAGCGGATTCGGGGAAGCCGCCCGCGGCGAGACCCGTCTCCGATGGAGGGACCCTGAACATCTTGGGTCCCCCCATGAGGTGGAAGCGACGCCCTACGTGTTCCAGGGCGTCACTGCTTGAGATGTGGGGGAGTCACACAACTTCCCCCGCGAGGTGAATCCGATGAACGGACAACGGCCGACGGGTTAGTGGGTATATTGTTTGGTACCACGACCCCGTCCATAATGCCAAGCCGAGGGAACACCCCAGGGGTTTAGTGCGGTATGGCACGTTAAATAGTGCGAGTCCCACACTCCCCCCGACGCCCCTCCCCTTCTGGGTGGGGCATTGCACCGGGGGGGTCAGTGCGTAAATGCATTCCCCTGGGATATCAAAAAAAAAAAAAAGGTTGGGGTGTCAGGTCCAGCAACCTCCACGTGGTGCACCCTGGGCAACGCCGTCCCGCAACTTCTCCGCTACCAGAGAGATTGCGGCACGGCGGCTAATGGCTGGACACTTGGGGCCTCACTGCGCACACTATCCTTTTGATAGTGCGCTGCATGTTCTGAGGCCCGAGGTGGTTTTGGCGTTCGGGCCAAGTCTTTGACCTTCGGGTCTTTGAGGTGGGCGCGGCAGGGTTGGTCAACCCGGCCTCCCTGTCGGGCGTTTGGTGTTGGGCGGCTGCGTTCATCGCGGCTGCAGCGGACCTTCGGGTCGGGGGATGGCGGGCCTTCAAGGCCTGCGGTTGGTGATCGGCCGGCGCCCCGGACAGTCTGGGAAGCGGCGGCCGAAGTTCCTTTTTGTTTATATTGTATGTTTATTTGTGTGTTTCGTATTTATTGTATTGTATTTGTGTATTTTGTGTTCTATTTGTGTCTGTCTCTTCTTATTCTGTGTGGGGGGGAGGGTCCCAGTGTCAGGTTCGGCTCTCGCCTGGCATTGGTCGAATGCGTGAGGGCCAAAGGGGGGATCCCACCCCTCTTCAAACAAAAAAGACGAACATGAAGAAGTCCGCAATTGCAAATATTCTCCGGGCGGGTCCCAACCCACAGGTTGGGGAATCCCGTGGCACTCCGGTGTCGAGCCCCGTGTATACGGAGGGGGCAACAATTGCAAAGACGTTGAAAGTGAGGTTGACGAGAGTGGAGGAGGAAAAAGATAGGGAAGAAGGGCGATTAGCTGGAACCGTATCCACGCTCTCCGAGTCGGATGGTAGCATGGAGACGGTGGCGTCGTCGACGCGGTCGAAGACCGGGAAGACAGGGAGACCGACGACGCGATCACCTGCGTCGTCGAGGGCCTCTAGCCGAGGATTTCTATCGGCGGAGGATTCCGAGGAGGAAGACTCGGACCAAGGTTGGTCCGATATGAGCATGTCGGACGCGGCGGGACCAAGCTCCCGAGCATCCGGCGGGCTCAAGATACGGCTCAAACGCCGAGTAACGGAGGAGGTGGTCAGGCCAGGCGACGACGACTCCAGTGCGTCGCCGGCGAAGATGACCACGGCCAAGCGCGGTCGCGGACGTCCGCCCACCACTGGGCATTACGTCGGCCTAGCGAAGGCCAAAGAGGAGGCGAACAAGATGCGCCGCGAGGAGATTCGCCTGGAAGCAGAGGCGGACCTCGCTACGGAGATGAGGTGGAGGAGAGAGGAGCGAGCAAGGCTGACCTCCTTCCTTCCCAAGGATGGACGGATGACAGGTGATTCGGACCTGGTGACGATCGAGGGGGTGGTCGCCAATTCTTGCGCGACCATAATCGCGGTGGCCACCAAGTCTGGAAACGTGAAGGGGGACCTGATCCGCGACGTGAAGGACGCGGCCTTAGCCATTCGGAGCGCCTTCAACATCGTGAAGACGCGGACGGTCTCGGAGGAGGTGGCCAAACTCATGGAGGCCAACAAGGCCCTACAGGCGGCCAATAAGGCCCTGTCGGCGAAGCTGGAGGACCTGAGCCGCGAGCTGGCCTTCAGATCAGCCAAAGCCCCGGCCCCGACGCAGGCTCCGGCCGCGGTCGATGAGGAGGGGCTGGAGAGGAGGCTAGCCGAACGAATCGGCAAACTGGTGAGTGCCCGTCTGGAGGGCCTCGAGGTGAGCGGCAGACTGCTGCCAGAGAAGAGCATGAGGCCTCCTCTGGCGGCGGACCGCAGGAGAGAGGCGGCAGTGGTGGCTGAAGCAGTCGCTGACGCTCCGTCGCCGCCCCCACCCATGGAGGTGGTCCCGCCATGCGCCCCAGTCTCTTTGGGAACGCGAGGCAAGAAGGGAAAGAAGGCGAAGAAGAGAGAAAAGAAGAGGAAGAAGAGGGAAGAGCGAGGGAAAGGGAGGAAGATCCCTGCCCCGAACCCGGACCCAGAACCGTGCGCCCCCGCAGGACCGGCGCCACGCCCACAAGCCCCACAAGAGGGGCAGTGGTCGGAGGTGGTGAAGCGGGGGTCAGCGAAGAGGAAGGGAGTAAGAGTCCGGCCGCCGCGAACTGCGGCCGTGGTTCTAACGCTGCAGCCTGCGGCGGAGGAGAGGGGGCTGACCTATTATAAGGCGATCGCGGAGGCTGTTAGCAAAATCAGCCTCCCAGCCCTGGGTATACCGCCCATCAAGATGAGGGCGGCGGCGACCGGAGCTCGAGTCATCGAGATCGACGGCGCCGAGAGGGGCGAAAAGGCGGACCTCCTGGCTAACAAGCTGCGGGAGGTCTTTGCCAGAGAGGAGGGCGTAGTCGTCTCCAGGCCGGAGAGTACCGCAGACATGCGTGTGACCGGCCTGGACGACTCCATCGACCACGAGAGGTTGGTCGCAGCCCTGGCGAAAGCCGGGGGATGCCAAGCGTCGGCAGTTCATGCCGGCGCTATACAGAGGGGGCCGGCCGGAATGGGCGCTGCGTTCGTGCGGTGCCCAAAGATGGCCGCCAAGAAGATAGTTGCAGGAGGCGGCCGTCTTCTCGTCGGGTGGTCAGCGGCGCGGGTCATGGTCCTACAACCTAGACCCCGCCGCTGTTTCCGGTGCCTGGAGTCGGGCCACATTGCGGCCCAATGCACAGCGGAGGTAGACCGCAGCGGTGAATGTTACCGCTGCGGCCAAAGCGGCCATAAGGCCGCCACGTGTTCCGCCGCCCCACGCTGCTCTTTATGTGCGGCAGCAGGGAAGCCGGCAGACCACATCGCCGGGGGAAAGGCTTGCGCCAGACCCCCAGTCAGAAAGAGGACGCGGGGACGCAGTCGCGCCCCGCCTCCTGCGGGACCCTGAACATCTTGGGTCCCCACACAAGAGGAGAACGCGACGCCCCTGGTGCACCGGGGCGTCGCCGCTCAAGAGGCGGATCCGGAAGCGGATGAACGGCTGACGGGGTAGTGTGGTATACGAACAGTGGTACCACAACCCCGTCCAAAAGCCAAGACGGTTGGTGCACCCCGGGGTTTTAGTGCGGTTAGAGTCCCACATAACCTCCCCCCACCCCGCAGGGGGTGGATCAGGGAGGTACCATGACGGTTTCCCCGGGTAAACAAAAAAAAAAAAAAAAAAGGTTAGGTTAGGTTGTTCAACGTATGCATCACGTCTGGACGGTTCCCGAAGATATGGAAGGACGGCCGGTTGTGCCTGCTGCGGAAGGATGGTCGGGATGCCGAGACACCTTCCGCTTACAGGCCAATCGTGCTCTTGGACGACACGGGAAAGCTCCTCGAAAGAGTCGTAGCGTCCCGGGTCGTCCAGCACCTGGAGGGCACTGGGCCCGGATTGTCCGAGGCCCAGTATGGGTTCAGGGCGGGGCGGTCGACGATAGACGCCCTGCTCTGGCTCAAAGGATGGACGCAGGCCGCGGTCGGCGAGGGGGATAAGGCGTTGGCTGTCTCACTTGACATCGCCAACGCCTTCAACAGCCTCCCACACGCAACGATACAGGAGGCGCTCCGGTACCATGGAGTGCCCCTGTATCTGAGGAGGCTGCTGGCCGACTACCTCCACGACCGCGAGGTCCTGGTGGAGGGACGCGACGGCCTGAGGCGCCGTCGCGTGGCCTGCGGCGTTCCACAGGGGTCAGTGTTGGGACCCCTGCTGTGGAACGTCGGCTACGACTGGGTGCTCCGCGGCACGCTTCCCGCAAGTCTGCGGGTCGCCTGCTACGCGGACGACACCCTAGTCGTGGCCAGGGGGAGGGACCTGGGAGCGACGCTGCGGTTGGCCACGGTGGGGACAGCCCTGGTGGTCGACCGCATCCGCTCCCTAGGACTAGAGGTTGCCCTCTCCAAGACCGAGGCCCTGTTGTTTCACGGGCCTCGGGGGGGACCCCCTCCAGGCACTCAAGTCATCCTGGACGGGGTCCCGATCCGGGTGGGGACCCAGATGAAGTACCTGGGCCTCATCCTGGATGGGAGGTGGACCTTCGGGGCCCATTTTGCAAGTCTGGCCCCGAAGGTCGTAAGTGCCGCTGCCGCACTGGGGAGGCTGCTGCCCAACGTGGGCGGCCCTAGCGCCAACTGCCGCGGGCTATACTCCGCCGTCACCAGGAGTATGGCCTGCTACGGGGCGCCGGTCTGGGCGGACGCCCTCGGACGCGCCAATAAGGCCCTGCTGCGACGTCCGCAGCGGGTCATCGCGACGAGGGCGATACGCGGATACCGGACGGTGTCCTGGACGGCCGCATGCGCGCTTGCCGGAGACCCCCCCTGGGAGCTCCAAGCGGAGGTCCTCGCCGAGATCTACCATCTTGTCTCGGCTAGAAGGACCCGCGGAGAGCCCCCGGATTGGGAGGAGGTCACGCGCATGCGGAGGCAGGCGCAGGCCGCCCTAATAGGGCGGTGGACGGAGGACCTGGCCCCACCGGTGCCGGGTGCGTGGACGGTGGGGGCCATAAGACCGGTCCTCGGGGAGTGGCTGCGGCGGCGGCATGGGTCGCTCACCTACCGATTGGTGCAGGTGCTTTCCGGGCATGGATGCTTCGGAAAATACCTGCACCAGATCGCTAGACGGGAGCTGACCCCAGCCTGCCACCAATGTGGGGCGCCAGAAGACACGGCGCCCCACGTGCTGGGAGTGTGTGTCGCTCTGTCAACACAGCGACACACACTCTCCGCACACATAGGGCTGGACCTGTCCCTGCCGAGCGTTATTCGTGCCATGCTCGGCAGCGACACGGCGTGGCAGGCTGTGGCCTCCTTCTGCGAATACGCAATCGCGCAGAAGGAGGCCGCGGAGCGGGTCAGGGAGGAAGATCCTCTCCTTGACCCGATCCGGCACAGGCGGAGGGGCGGTAGAAGGAGGCGTTTTGCCCGCCTCCTCCCGCCCCACTAGTAGAGGGTGTTTCCCCACTAGTTGGGCTTTTCTGGGCGGTAGCAGGAGGCGTCTTTTTCCGCCTCCTCCCGCCCATTTTGTGTGTGTTTTCTTTCTGGGCGGTAGAAGGAGGCGACTTTTCCGCCTCCTCCCGCCCATATTGTTTATCCCAGGGTGAAGTGGCGGTAGAAGGAGGCGCCTGGATCGCCTCCTCCCGCCCCACCAGAAATGGTGTGGTGTTGTGTCGGGGGGGTGTCGCTTCAAGCTGGAGCCCCCCCCCCTATTGCTTGGGTGTTATGGGGCCCGGAATGTTTGAGTTCCGGGCCTCTCCGTTGGGGCGGGTGGGTAGACTATTACAGTGACCCCCACCCGTCCCGCCAAGACGGAGGTCGAAGTTAATAAAAAAAAAAAAAAAAAAAAAAAAGGTTAGGTTAGGTTGGGGTGCGAGATCCGGTAACCTCCTCGTGTGCCTGATGGCTGCTTGTCCCTTTGCGATGCGTCCCGAGGGGAACGGCAGCCGTCGGGCCTGGTGCACCCTGGAAACGGAACGAGATACAATTTCTTTGGGAGGTACTGCCTCCTGAAGGGTTTTATCTCGGAACGGCCAATAACCGGATACCAGTCGGGGGGAGGGGTAGTCGTCTGAGGGGCCAGCGGGCCCAGTTGGCTAACCACCAAATGGGGATTGCACCCCGCGGACGGCTACAACTCCTTCCGGCTATTGGGGATTGGGGGGCCATCATCCGGGGAGAGGTGGGCGTCGTCACTGGCACTAGCCTGTGGGGACGCCAACCTCTCTTCTCCATTTTCATCTCATACAGGGCACGTTTGAGTCGTGTTAGTGACGATGTCTCATCTATCATCCATCGTTTCGTACTCTGGCGGCAGATCAGCAACCTCTCCTTCGGGAGACGTTGTTGTCGTGCCAACGGGGTGCCGCGAGACTGCGGTCTCGCGGCCGTGTGGCGGATTGTTGTATGGGCTGTAAAGGCTCGCGCACTCTCCGCCTGGGACCTCGGACTGATTGAATGGGCTGTAATGGCCAGTGCACAGTCTGTAAGGAGGGTTTTATTGGGCGAGGGTGCCCCCCAAGCACCATACTCGTCGGTAAAAACCTCGCCGTGTGGCTGCGCGTACTTGTATGCAAAGCCTGGCAAGAAGGGAAAACAACGTTCTCCTCGAACGTGAGACTGATTGAATGGGTCGTAAAGGCCAGTGCACTGTCTCTGTTCGGAGGGTCTTTGACCGGACGGGAGCGCCTGGCGGGCGCTGGACGTTGATGGTAAAGGCCCTCATGAGGCGGCATACGGTTCTCGTATGCTGCTCAGGATTGAGCTTGTTTTCCTAGAGCAAGGGTCTGCGTAGCCCCCTCGGGCGAAGCGGATATCGACTGAACGTGAGTTATGGCTGATATGCGAAAGCTCGGGCCCACGACTCTGTTCAACAGTTGTGCCGTCGATCACACGTTGGTTTTTTAGTGCGGTTGGAGTCCCACATAACCAGGTTCCCACTAATTGCGTGTGGGCTGGTATCCATGACGGATTTTCCCAACGTTAAAAAAAAAAAAAAGGTTAGGTTAGGTTGGGGTGTCAGGTCCAGCAACCTCCACGTGGTGCACCCTGGGCAACGCCGTTCAGCAACCACTTCGTAAACCGGAGTGATTGCGGAACGGCGGCTAATGGCTGGACACAGTTGGGAGGAGGGGTAGTCGTCTGAGGGGCCAGCGGACCCAGTTGGCTGATCACCAAATGGGGATTGCACCCCGCGGATGGCTACAACTCTTCCCGGCTTCTGGGGATAGGGGGGGTCATCTTCCGGGGAGTGGTGGGCGTCGTCACGAGCACTAGTTCGTGGGGACGTCAACCACTCTTCTCCATCTTCATCCTCATTTTCATTTATATTTCACGACGAGGGGAGTATAATGGCCGTCATGCCTTAAAACTGTCACCCAGCTGGAGTGAGGTAGAGAGTGTGTACCTCTCTTTGCCACTTCGGGAGTGAGCGGGGCGGGAAGGAAGGAAGTACGTCAGTGGGATCTCTCCCCCCGTCTCGCCAACGGGGGAGTAAACCCGGTGTGGTGCCCGGGTGACGCTCTCAGGTGTCTCCTTCCGCCTGATGGAGTGCCCACTGGCTAGGCTAGCACCCCTTTGGCCAGTTTTGCTGGCCATTAATCTTCGTCCCGCTCGCCTCTTCTGGGGAGGACGAGAGGTGAGCCCCTGCTGAGCTCAGGGGTTGTTGCTGAATTGCACCCCCGTTGTGGGGCGGCATATATCTATTTATGTATATATTTATGTAATAGTATTTTCCTATATATATCTATCACCTTATATGTTTATTGTCTATGTAGTTTATGTATGTATATTATTATGCCGCCTGGTTATATGCAGCCCTTTGCTGCCGAGATGGATCCGCATCCCTACCTTAGGGAGGCGGATGTCGACAGAGGGGAGTTATGGTATGTCATGCGAACAGCGGACCCACGACTCCCCTCCCTTGTTGTGCCCGTCGGCCACACGCTGGGGTTTTAGTGCGGTTAGAGTCCCACATAACCTCCCCCCCACCCCGCAGGGGGTGGGACCAGGGGGGTACCATGACGGTTTCCCCAGCGTGAACAAAAAAAAAAAAAAAAAAAAAAGGTTAGGTTAGGTTGGGGTGTCAGGTCCGGCAACCTCCACGTGGTGCACCCTGGGCAACGCCGTTCAGCAACCACTTCGTAAGCCGGAGTGATTGCGGAACGGCGGCTAATGGCTGGACACAGTTGGGAGGAGGGGTAGTCGTCTGAGGGGCCAGCGGACCCAGTTGGCTAACCACCAAATGGGGATTGCACCCCGCGGACGGCTACAACTCTTCCCGGCTTCTGGGATAGGGGGGGTCATCTTCTGGGGAGTGGTGGGTGCCGTCACGAGCACTAGTTCGTGGGGGCGTCAACCACTCTCCTCCATCTTCATCATCCTCATTTTCACCATATCCACGACGAGGGAGTATAATGGCCGTCATGCCTTAAAACTGTCACACCGGCCGAGCGAGGTAGAGAGGCTTTCCTCTCTTTTCCGCTCCGGGGAGAAGAGCGAGGGGTGAGGGACCAGAAAGAGGGCTATTCGGCGGGGGAAGGTGTCCCTCCGTTGGGTAAAGGACGACGGAGCCCCTTCCTCGGGTACTTTGGTTCAAGGATTGCAAGGGGCCCGCTGATGGAGCTCACACCCTACCTTCCAACTCGCGCGCCTCTTCCGGTAGGCAGAGAGTTATGGCCTTGTGCCGCGGAGTTGTTGCTCATTTGCACCTCCGTTCTGGGGCGACATGTATTTATTTATGTATATATATATGTAATGATATCCTTTATATATTTCGTCACCTTATATGTTTATTGTTTATGTAGTTTTATGTATGTATATTATCCATGTCGTCTGGGTATACGCATCTTTTGGGGCGGGGTGGGTGTCGACACTGGCACTATAGCCTGTAGGGACACCAACCTCTCTTCCCCCTTCATACACATTATCATCTATATTTCATGACGAGGGGTGTATAATGGCCGTCATGCCTTAAAACTGTCACACCGGCCGAGCGAGGTAGAGAGGTTTTCCTCTCTTTTCCGCTCCGGGGAGATGAGCGAGGGGTGAGGGACCAGAAAGAGGGCTATTCGGCGGGGGAAGGAGTCCCTCCGATGAGGATCAGACATCGGAGCCCCTTCCTCGGGTACTTTGGTTCAAGGATTGCAAGGGGCCCGCTGATGGAGCTCACACCCTACCTTCCAACTCGCGCGCCTCTTCCGGTAGGCAGAGAGTTAGGGCCTTGTGCCGCGGAGTTGAGCCTTCTTTTGCTCCTCCGTTGTGGGGCGACATATATTTATATATGTATATATATATGTAATAGTATTCCTTATATATTTATTTGTTTATTGTTTATGTAGTTTATGTATGTATATTATCTATGTCGCCTGGATATACGCAGCCCTTTGCTGCCGAGATGGATCCGCATCCCTACCTTAGGGAGGCGGATGTCGACACCGAGCGGAGTTATGGTTAGCATTGCGAACAGCAGGCCCACGACTCCGCTCCCTTGTTGTGCCCGTCGGCCACACGCTGGGGTTTTAGTGCGGTTAAAGTCCCACATAACCTCCCCCCCACCCCGCAGGGGGTGGGATCAGGGGGGTACCTATGATGGTTTCCCCAGCGTTATCAAAAAAAAAAAAAAAAAGGTTAGGTTAGGTTAGGTTAGGTTAGGTTAGGTTAGGTTAGGTTAGGTTAGGTTAGGTTAGGTTAGGTTAGGTTAGGTTAGGTTAGGTTAGGTTGGGGTGTCAGGTCCGGCAACCTCCACGTGGTGCACCCTGGGCAACGCCGTTCAGCAACCACTTCGTAAACCGGAGTGATTGCGGAACGGCGGCTAATGGCTGGACACAGTTGGGAGGAGGGGTAGTCGTCTGAGGGGCCAGCGGACCCAGTTGGCTGATCACCAAATGGGGATTGCACCCCGCGGACGGCTACAACTCTTCCCGGCTTCTGGGGATAGGGGGGGTCATCTTCCGGGGAGTGGTGGGCGTCGTCACGAGCACTAGTTCGTGGGGACGTCAACCACTCTTCTCCATCTTCATCTTCATTTTCATCTATATATCCATGACGAGGGGCGTATAATGGCCGTCATGCCTTAAAACTGTCAGCCCAGACGGAGTGAGGTAGAGAGTGTATACCTCTCTTTGCCACTTCGGGAGTGAGCGGGGCGGGAAGGAAGGAAGTACGCCAGTGGGATCTCTCCCCCCGTCTCGCCAACGGGGGAGTAAGCCCGGTGTGGTGCCCGGGTGAGGCTCTCAGGTGTATCTCCCTCCGCCTGATGGAGTGCCCACTGGCTAGGCTAGCACCCCTTTGGCCAGTTCTGCTGGCCATTAATCTTCGTCCCGCTCGCCTCTTCTGGGGAGGACGAGAGGTGAGCCCCTGCTGAGCTCAGGGGTTGTTGCAGAATTGCACCCCCGTTGTGGGGCGGCATATATCTATTTATGTATATATTTATGTAATAGTATTTTCCTATATATATCTATCACCTTATATGTTTATTGTCTATGTAGTTTATGTATGTATATTATTATGCCGCCTGGTATATATGCAGCCCTTTGCTGCCGAGATGGATCCGCATCCCTACCTTAGGGAGGCGGATGTCGACAGAGGGGAGTTATGGTATGTCATGCGAACAGCGGACCCACGACTCCCCTCCCTTGTTGTGCCCGTCGGCCACACGCTGGGGTTTTAGTGCGGTTAGAGTCCCACATAACCTCCCCCCCACCCCGCAGGGGGTGGGACCAGGGGGGTACCATGACGGTTTCCCCAGCGTGAACAAAAAAAAAAAAAAAAAAAAAGGTTAGGTTAGGTTAGGTTAGGTTAGGTTAGGTTAGGTTAGGTTAGGTTAGGTTAGGTTAGGTTAGGTTAGGTTAGGTTAGGTTAGGTTAGGTTAGGTTAGGTTGGGGTGTCAGGTCCGGCAACCTCCACGTGGTGCACCCTGGGCAACGCCGTTCAGCAACCACTTCGTAAGCCGGAGTGATTGCGGAACGGCGGCTAATGGCTGGACACAGTTGGGAGGAGGGGTAGTCGTCTGAGGGGCCAGCGGACCCAGTTGGCTAACCACCAAATGGGGATTGCACCCCGCGGACGGCTACAACTCTTCCCGGCTTCTGGGATAGGGGGGGTCATCTTCCGGGGAGTGGTGGGTGCCGTCACGAGCACTAGTTCGTGGGGGCGTCAACCACTCTCCTCCATCTTCATCATCCCCATTTTCACCATATCCACGACGAGGGAGTATAATGGCCGTCATGCCTTAAAACTGTCACACCGGCCGAGCGAGGTAGAGAGGCTTTCCTCTCTTTTCCGCTCCGGGGAGAAGAGCGAGGGGTGAGGGACCAGAAAGAGGGCTATTCGGCGGGGGAAGGTGTCCCTCCGTTGGGTAAAGGACGACGGAGCCCCTTCCTCGGGTACTTTGGTTCAAGGATTGCAAGGGGCCCGCTGATGGAGCTCACACCCTACCTTCCAACTCGCGCGCCTCTTCCGGTAGGCAGAGAGTTATGGCCTTGTGCCGCGGAGTTGTTGCTCATTTGCACCTCCGTTCTGGGGCGACATGTATTTATTTATGTATATATATATGTAATGATATCCTTTATATATTTCGTCATCTTATATGTTTATTGTTTATGTAGTTTTATGTATGTATATTATCCATGTCGTCTGGGTATACGCATCTTTTGGGGCGGGGTGGGTGTCGACACTGGCACTATAGCCTGTAGGGACACCAACCTCTCTTCCCCCTTCATACACATTATCATCTATATTTCATGACGAGGGGCGTATAATGGCCGTCATGCCTTAAAACTGTCACACCGGCCGAGCGAGGTAGAGGGGTTTTCCTCTCTTTTCCGCTCCGGGGAGATGAGCGAGGGGTGAGGGACCAGAAAGAGGGCTATTCGGCGGGGGAAGGAGTCCCTCCGATGAGGATCAGACATCGGAGCCCCTTCCTCGGGTACTTTGGTTCAAGGATTGCAAGGGGCCCGCTGATGGAGCTCACACCCTACCTTCCAACTCGCGCGCCTCTTCCGGTAGGCAGAGAGTTAGGGCCTTGTGCCGCGGAGTTGAGCCTTCTTTTGCTCCTCCGTTGTGGGGCGACATATATTTATATATGTATATATATATGTAATAGTATTCCTTATATATTTATTTGTTTATTGTTTATGTAGTTTATGTATGTATATTATCTATGTCGCCTGGATATACGCAGCCCTTTGCTGCCGAGATGGATCCGCATCCCTACCTTAGGGAGGCGGATGTCGACATCGAGCGGAGTTATGGTTAGCATTGCGAACAGCAGGCCCACGACTCCGCTCCCTTGTTGTGCCCGTCGGCCACACGCTGGGGTTTTAGTGCGGTTAAAGTCCCACATAACCTCCCCCCCACCCCGCAGGGGGTGGGATCAGGGGGGTACCTATGATGGTTTCCCCAGCGTTATCAAAAAAAAAAAAAAAAAAAAAAAGGTTAGGTTAGGTTAGGTTAGGTTAGGTTAGGTTAGGTTAGGTTAGGTTAGGTTAGGTTAGGTTAGGTTAGGTTAGGTTAGGTTAGGTTAGGTTAGGTTAGGTTAGGTTAGGTTAGGTTAGGTTAGGTTAGGTTAGGTTAGGTTAGGTTAGGTTAGGTTAGGTTAGGTTAGGTTAGGTTAGGTTAGGTTAGGTTAGGTTAGGTTAGGTTAGGTTAGGTTAGGTTAGGTTAGGTTAGGTTAGGTTAGGTTAGGTTAGGTTAGGTTAGGTTAGGTTAGGTTAGGTTAGGTTAGGTTAGGTTAGGTTAGGTTAGGTTAGGTTAGGTTAGGTTAGGTTAGGTTAGGTTAGGTTAGGTTAGGTTAGGTTAGGTTAGGTTAGGTTAGGTTAGGTTAGGTTAGGTTAGGTTAGGTTAGGTTAGGTTAGGTTAGGTTAGGTTAGGTTAGGTTAGGTTAGGTTAGGTTAGGTTAGGTTAGGTTAGGTTAGGTTAGGTTAGGTTAGGTTAGGTTAGGTTAGGTTAGGTTAGGTTAGGTTAGGTTAGGTTAGGTTAGGTTAGGTTAGGTTAGGTTAGGTTAGGTTAGGTTAGGTTAGGTTAGGTTAGGTTAGGTTAGGTTAGGTTAGGTTAGGTTAGGTTAGGTTAGGTTAGGTTAGGTTAGGTTAGGTTAGGTTAGGTTAGGTTAGGTTAGGTTAGGTTAGGTTAGGTTAGGTTAGGTTAGGTTAGGTTAGGTTAGGTTAGGTTAGGTTAGGTTAGGTTAGGTTAGGTTAGGTTAGGTTAGGTTAGGTTAGGTTAGGTTAGGTTAGGTTGGGGTGCGAGATCCGGTAACCTCCTCGTGTGCCTGATTGCTGCTTGTCCCCTTTGGATACGTCTGGGGGGGAACGGCAGCCGTCGGGCCTGGTGCACCCTGGTAACGACGTTAGATAAAATCTCCTTGTTGGGGGGCTTTGTCTAACGTCGGCCAATAACCGGATACAGGGGTCCACAACATCGGACCCCAGGAGGGGCGGAGTTGCCCGTGGTGGGCCCAATGCCGGCGTCCTGGATAGTCCGGGTAGCGACGGTTGCGGGCGGTGCAGCCTTGATTGGTTGCGGGGCTCGGTCGGCGTCTCGGCGGTATTGCTGAGTAGCGGCGACGCGAGTCGGAGGCGGCGGGGACCACGTTGGTCACCGCCGGCGAACTCGCCGGAAGGTGAGGGGCTTGCCGGACGGATAGGGGCTTGCCCAAGTGGAGACAACCACGGTAAAAAACCAGTCGACGTGGAGGGGAAAAGGCCGGTATGCCTATAAACTGCCACTCTTCAAATGGCCGGTGTTCAAAAGATTGATCTACCCCAGGAGGGTACCAGCGGTGATGCCGCTGGAGAATCCCTCGGTGCTTCGGCATCCTGCCCCTCGTATTCTGGGGGGGGCAAGCATCGCCAGGAGGAGAGCCTTGTGTTGGGAGGAGTTAAGGGAGGGAAAGTGCTGGGAGTACGATTGGAGAGGCTTGACTGCGTCAGGCCGCATCGCGACGCGTCGGGGAGGTTCCGGAGAAACCCTTTTAGGGGTCTTTCCGGAACCTCTCTGATAGTGTCGGATGATTCCGTGGAGGTGCCGGATTCCGATGATACGGGATCCGTCACCTCGATGGAATCATCTCTGGACAGGAGAGGTGGTGGTGTTCACCGTAAGAGGCCGGCCTCTTCGGTACTCGCGCCCGGGCGGCTATGCTCGGGCTCGGAGGCCGAGGGGGTGGCGGCTGCTAAGGTGAACACCGCCAGAAGAGGGAAGGCGAGGCCGGCGGGTGTCCCACCTAGGGACGCCTTTGTCAGGCCCCGCACAACACCGGACGAGACTTTGGAGGAAGTGTTGCGCCGCAGGCCCTTCAGGAGGCCTGCTGCTGAGGGCTCCGACCCTGCGATGAGCACCGGAAGTGAATCCGGTGCTGCCGCGATCGCCGGAGACCCCAGCACTATGGACGCGCAGCAATTGAGGGCTCGGGCGGGCGAGAATGTTGCCCGCATACTTGAGGTTGCGTTAAAATCCAAGCACCTCAAGGGGGAGTTTGTCGCCCGCCTGAAAAGGTCGGCCTCGGAGTTAAGCGAGGTTGTCGACACCCTTGCGGGGCGGACCGAAAAGGAGGAGACGCGGCTGCTGAGAGCAGAAAACCGCTGCCTGCGACTAGACGTGGAGTCGCTGAAGGCGGAGGTGAAGGCGCTGCGAAGCGCTTTCGTCGAAGCCAAAGCGAGCGCGGCAGCGGCTGCTACATCTGCGGCTGCCAAGGACGCGATGCCGGCCCCCTCTACCATCTTGGGGGCTGAAGTTGTGGAGGAGCTGAGGCGCTCCTTGATCTCAACCATCGGGCAGATGTTGAATGCCCGATTTGATGGGATCCAGGACCGCCTCCTGCCTGCTCCGGTGCTGCGGCCACCGCTGAAGGCGGATGCCGGGAGGGCGGCGACGGACACCGCCCCGCCGGCTGTGCCTGCGCCCAAACCGGCCCGTATACCTGCCCCCAGTGTGGGCGGGGGGGCTGGAGGTGCAAAGGCTGCTGCTGCCACGGTGGCACCGGCACCGGTAATTACGGTCCCTGCCACCGTTCCCCAAGTTGAGACCTGGGCAACGGTGGTAAGGAAGGGTAAAGGGAAGGGCAAGGGGAAGGGGACTGCTCCCCCTCCCGCTGCGAAGAAGAAGGCGCCTGCCCCTGTGGCAAGGGCGAAAGCCCCCACCACGATTGGGGCCAAGGCGAAGGCCCCCACTACATCTGGGGCCAGGGCGGCAACAACACCTGCCGCCCCAAAAAGGAGGAGAAAGGCACCTGCTAGGCCTCCCGCGACCGCGGCTGTGGTTCTCACGCTGAGGCCTGAGGCCGCGGAAGAGGGAGTCACCTACATGAGGGTGATCCAGAGGGCGCAAGATGAGGTCGATATCGATGCGCTCGAGATCGACCACATCAGCTTTCGCCGGACGGCGACGGGGGCCCGGATGCTTGAGGTATCCGGGCCGGACATGGACGAGAAGGCGGACAAGCTCGCGGAGAAGCTCCGCGAGATTGTGTCCGAAGTGGCGGTCGTCGCGAGGCCCGTCAAGTCCGTTGATCTTCGGATCACGGGCATGGACGACGGCGCCACTAGGGAGGCTGTGGAAAGGGCGGTCGCAGAGGCGGGGAGCTGCGCAACGCAGAAAGTTAAGGCCGGGATGATCAATCCTGGCTTTAACGGCGCGGGCTCCGTCCGGGTGTCTTGCCCTGTGGAAGCGGCCGAACGGCTGCTGAAAAAGGGCAGACTACGGATAGGTTGGAGCACGGTGCGGGTGTACAACCTGGGAGTGCGTCCCATGCGCTGTCATAGGTGTATGGGACTTGGTCACACCCGCATCCAGTGCCCCGCCTCAGCGGACAGGGGTGCCCTATGTTTCCGTTGCGGAGACACGGGCCACCGTATGGCGGAGTGCAGGAGGGCCGACCCACGCTGCGCAATCTGCGCGGAATCCGGTCGGCCTTCCGGGCACGTGATGGGGGGACGCAGCTGTGTCCCTCCCAGGACGCGGGGGAAGGCCAAGTTGGCTACCCCCCTCGTCGGAGGTGTTCGATACACGTTCGACAGGGAGGCGGGAATGTCCGAATGATCTTCGGATCATTCGGACATTAACGCCTCCCCTGATTGTAAACTTGGATGGCAAGGGGTTGCCTTTACAGCGACCTCGGGCCATCCCGGTATTTCGGGGTCTGGCGGGGGGGCATGGGGGCCCTCGCCAGCTTGTATAGCCCCGCTCGTCGGTGAGGGGTTTCCTCCTATGAGCCAGGAAACCCCTCCTAGGTCTGCGGCCCAGCACCTGGGGCCTGCCGCCGGGGGACGGGGAAGTAGAATGCTACGCATACCCGGAACCGTCCCCCCCACATTAACTTTTGCTTGGCGGCCAGGATTGCTCATCGTGGTGGTTTTAGTTAGGGTGCAAGTCCCACATAACCATTCGGCTGACCCCATCGGCCGAATGGTATCATTAGATTTCCCCACGTAAAAAAAAAAAAAAAAAAAAAAAAAAGGTTAGGTTAGGTTAGGTTAGGTTAGGTTAGGTTAGGTTAGGTTAGGTTAGGTTAGGTTAGGTTAGGTTAGGTTAGGTTAGGTTGGGGTGTCAGGTCCGGCAACCTCCACGTGGTGCACCCTGGGCAACGCCGTTCAGCAACCACTTCGTAAGCCGGAGTGATTGCGGAACGGCGGCTAATGGCTGGACACAGTTGGGAGGAGGGGTAGTCGTCTGAGGGGCCAGCGGACCCAGTTGGCTGATCACCAAATGGGGATTGCACCCCGCGGACGGCTACAACTCTTCCCGGCTTCTGGGGATAGGGGGGGTCATCTTCCGGGGAGTGGTGGGCGTCGTCACGAGCACTAGTTCGTGGGGACGTCAACCACTCTTCTCCATCTTCATCTTCATTTTCATCTATATATCCATGACGAGGGGCGTATAATGGCCGTCATGCCTTAAAACTGTCAGCCCAGACGGAGTGAGGTAGAGAGTGTATACCTCTCTTTGCCACTTCGGGAGTGAGCGGGGCGGGAAGGAAGGAAGTACGCCAGTGGGATCTCTCCCCCCGTCTCGCCAACGGGGGAGTAAGCCCGGTGTGGTGCCCGGGTGAGGCTCTCAGGTGTATCTCCCTCCGCCTGATGGAGTGCCCACTGGCTAGGCTAGCACCCCTTTGGCCAGTTCTGCTGGCCATTAATCTTCGTCCCGCTCGCCTCTTCTGGGGAGGACGAGAGGTGAGCCCCTGCTGAGCTCAGGGGTTGTTGCAGAATTGCACCCCCGTTGTGGGGCGGCATATATCTATTTATGTATATATTTATGTAATAGTATTTTCCTATATATATCTATCACCTTATATGTTTATTGTCTATGTAGTTTATGTATGTATATTATTATGCCGCCTGGTATATATGCAGCCCTTTGCTGCCGAGATGGATCCGCATCCCTACCTTAGGGAGGCGGATGTCGACAGAGGGGAGTTATGGTATGTCATGCGAACAGCGGACCCACGACTCCCCTCCCTTGTTGTGCCCGTCGGCCACACGCTGGGGTTTTAGTGCGGTTAGAGTCCCACATAACCTCCCCCCCACCCCGCAGGGGGTGGGACCAGGGGGGTACCATGACGGTTTCCCCAGCGTGAACAAAAAAAAAAAAAAAAAAAAAAAGGTTAGGTTAGGTTAGGTTGGGGTACGGGGTGTCAGGTCCGGCAACCTCCACGTGGTGCACCCTGGGCAACGCCGTTCAGCAACCACTTCGTAAGCCGGAGTGATTGCGGAACGGCGGCTAATGGCTGGACACAGTTGGGAGGAGGGGTAGTCGTCTGAGGGGCCAGCGGACCCAGTTGGCTGATCACCAAATGGGGATTGCACCCCGCGGACGGCTACAACTCTTCCCGGCTTCTGGGGATAGGGGGGGTCATCTTCCGGGGAGTGGTGGGCGTCGTCACGAGCACTAGTTCGTGGGGACGTCAACCACTCTTCTCCATCTTCATCATCCTCATTTTCATCCTATCCACGACGAGGGGAGTATGATGGCCGTCACGCCTTAAAACTGTCATCCAGCAGGAGTGAAGTAGAGAGGATAACCTCTACTGCCACTTCGGGAGTGAGCGGGGCAGGATGGAAAGAGGGTACGTCGGAGGGATCTTTCCCCCCGTCTAGGCAACGGGGGAGCAAACCCGGCGTGATGACCCGGGGGAGCTCTCAGGCCTCGTCCCACCTGATGGACTGCCCACCGACTAGGCCCACACCCCATTCGTCGGTTTTTACTGGCGATTTATCTTTGCCCCGCTCAGCCTCTTCTGGAGAGGCGGAGAGGTTGGGCCCTATGGAGCTCAGGGGTTGTTGCCGATTGTGCACCCCCGTGTGGGGCGACATATATCTATTTATGTATATATTTATGTAATAGTATTTCTTATATATATCTATCACCCTATTTGTTTATTGTCTATGTAGTTTATGTAAAGTTTATTTATTATGTCGCCTGGTATATATGCAGCCCTTTGCTGCCGAGATGGATCCGCATCCCTACCTTAGGGAGGCGGATGTCGACAGAGGGGAGTTATGGTATGTCATGCGAACAGCGGACCCACGACTCCCCTCCCTTGTTGTGCCCGTCGGCCACACGCTGGGGTTTTAGTGCGGTTAGAGTCCCACATAACCTCCCCCCCATCCCGCAGGGGGTGGGATCAGGGGGGTACCATGATGGTTTCCCCAGCGTGAACAAAAAAAAAAAAAAAAAAAAAAGGTTAGGTTGGGGTGGGGTGTCAGGTCCGGCAACCTCCACGTGGTGCACCCTGGGCAACGCCGTTCAGCAACCACTTCGTAAGCCGGAGTGATTGCGGAACGGCGGCTAATGGCTGGACACAGTTGGGAGGAGGGGTAGTCGTCTGAGGGGCCAGCGGACCCAGTTGGCTGATCACCAAATGGGGATTGCACCCCGCGGACGGCTACAACTCTTCCCGGCTTCTGGGGATAGGGGGGGTCATCTTCCGGGGAGTGGTGGGCGTCGTCACGAGCACTAGTTCGTGGGGACGTCAACCACTCTTCTCCATCTTCATCATCCTCATTTTCATCCTATCCACGACGAGGGGAGTATGATGGCCGTCACGCCTTAAAACTGTCATCCAGCAGGAGTGAAGTAGAGAGGATAACCTCTACTGCCACTTCGGGAGTGAGCGGGGCAGGATGGAAAGAGGGTACGTCGGAGGGATCTTTCCCCCCGTCTAGGCAACGGGGGAGCAAACCCGGCGTGATGACCCGGGGGAGCTCTCAGGCCTCGTCCCACCTGATGGACTGCCCACCGACTAGGCCCACACCCCATTCGTCGGTTTTTACTGGCGATTTATCTTTGCCCCGCTCAGCCTCTTCTGGAGAGGCGGAGAGGTTGGGCCCTATGGAGCTCAGGGGTTGTTGCCGATTGTGCACCCCCGTGTGGGGCGACATATATCTATTTATGTATATATTTATGTAATAGTATTTCTTATATATATCTATCACCCTATTTGTTTATTGTCTATGTAGTTTATGTAAAGTTTATTTATTATGTCGCCTGGTATATATGCAGCCCTTTGCTGCCGAGATGGATCCGCATCCCTACCTTAGGGAGGCGGATGTCGACAGAGGGGAGTTATGGTATGTCATGCGAACAGCGGACCCACGACTCCCCTCCCTTGTTGTGCCCGTCGGCCACACGCTGGGGTTTTAGTGCGGTTAGAGTCCCACATAACCTCCCCCCCATCCCGCAGGGGGTGGGATCAGGGGGGTACCATGATGGTTTCCCCAGCGTGAACAAAAAAAAAAAAAAAAAAAAAAAAAAAAAGGTTAGGTTGGGGTGCGAGATCCGGTAACCTCCTCGTGTGCCTGATGGCTGCTTGTCCCTTTGCGATGCGTCCCGAGGGGAACGGCAGCCGTCGGGCCTGGTGCACCCTGGAAACGGAACGAGATACAATTTCTTTGGGAGGTACTGCCTCCTGAAGGGTTTTATCTCGGAACGGCCAATAACCGGATACCAGTCGGGGGGAGGGGTAGTCGTCTGAGGGGCCAGCGGGCCCAGTTGGCTAACCACCAAATGGGGATTGCACCCCACGGACGGCTACAACTCCTTCCGGCTATTGGGGATTGGGGGGCCATCATCCGGGGAGAGGTGGGCGTCGTCGCTGGCACTAGCCTGTGGGGACGCCAACCTTTCTTCTCCATTTTCATCTCATACAGGGCACGTTTGAGTCGTGTTAGTGACGATGTCTCATCTATCATCCATCGTTTCGTACTCTGGCGGCAGATCAGCAACCTCTCCTTCGGGAGACGTTGTTGTCGTGCCAACGGGGTGCCGCGAGACTGCGGTCTCGCGGCCGTGTGGCGGATTGTTGTATGGGCTGTAAAGGCTCGCGCACTCTCCGCCTGGGATCTCGGACTGATTGAATGGGCTGTAATGGCCAGTGCACAGTCTGTAAGGAGGGTTTTATTGGGCGAGGGTGCCCCCCAAGCACCATACTCGTCGGTAAAAACCTCGCCGTGTGGCTGCGCGTACTTGTATGCAAAGCCTGGCAAGAAGGGAAAACAACGTTCTCCTCGAACGTGAGACTGATTGAATGGGTCGTAAAGGCCAGTGCACTGTCTCTGTTCGGAGGGTCTTTGACCGGACGGGAGCGCCTGGCGGGCGCTGGACGTTGATGGTAAAGGCCCTCATGAGGCGGCATACGGTTCTCGTATGCTGCTCAGGATTGAGCTTGTTTTCCTAGAGCAAGGGTCTGCGTAGCCCCCTCGGGCGAAGCGGATATCGACTGAACGTGAGTTATGGCTGATATGCGAAAGCTCGGGCCCACGACTCTGTTCAACAGTTGTGCCGTCGATCACACGTTGGTTTTTTAGTGCGGTTGGAGTCCCACATAACCAGGTTCCCACTAATTGCGTGTGGGCTGGTATCCATGACGGATTTTCCCAACGTTAAAAAAAAAAAAAAAAAAAGGTTAGGTTAGGTTAGGTTGGGGTGTCAGGTCCAGCAACCTCCACGTGGTGCACCCTGGGCAACGCCGTCCCGCAACCTCTCCGTTACCAGAGAGTTTGCGGCACGGCGGCTAATGGCTGGACACTTGGGGCCTCACTGCGCACACTATCGTTCGATAGTGCGCTGTTCGTTTTGAGGCCCGAGGTGGTGGGCCTTCGGGCCGTTTCTTCGACCTTCGGGTCAGAGGTGGGCGCGGCAGGGTTGGTCAACCCGGCCTCCTTGTCGGGCGTTTGTGTTGGGCGGCCGCGTTCATCGCGGCTGCAGCGGACCTTCGGGTCGGGGGATGGCGGGCCTTCAAGGCCCGCGGTTGGTGACCAGCCGGCGCCCCGGGCAGCCTGGGAAGCGGCGGCTGGAGTTGGGTTTATTTATATTTATTTGTGTGTTCTGTATATGTTGTATTTTATCTGTGTAGTATATCCTATTTGTGTGTGTCTGTATATTTTGTGTGTTTGTGTAGTGCCCAATCCCGTGGTCTGGCGCCCGCCCAGGGGATGCATAGCTGGTGGGGTGAGACCAGTTGCGAGGGCGCCAATCCCAGGCCGTCATGCCTTTCAACTGTCAAGGGGGGATCACACCCCTCTTCGAACAAAAAAGACCGACATGGACACGACAACAGTTGCAAAGATTCTCCGGGCGGGTCCCAGCCTCAGCGAGGTTGGGGAATCCCGCGGCGCTTCGGCGTCCTGCCCCGTGTATACGGAGGGGGCAACAACTGTGCCGACGAAGATAGGGAGGTTGAAGTTAAAGATAGGGAAGAAAGTGGGGCGACAAGCTGGGTCCGTCTCCAGGCTGACATCCGACTCCGATGGAAGCATGGAAACGGTGGCGTCGTCCACGCGGTCCGGGACCGGAAAGAGAGGGAAGAGTGCGTTCTGGCAAGACGAGTTCCAGTCGGCCAAAGACGACTCTGAGGAGGAGGCAGATCCCCATCGCGCGGACGCCTCGGATTCGGATTATTCCGATATGAGCGTGTCGGAGGCGGCGGGACCAAGCTCCCGACCCGACAAGCGGGAACAATTCCGCAAGCGGAGAGTCCCAGAGGAAGGGGCCAGGCTTAGCGACGACGACGTCAGAGCGTCGCCAGCCAAAGTGGCCACAGCCAAGCGAGGTCGCGGCCGCGGACGTCCGCCCACCACTGGGCACTACGTCGGCCTGGCGAAGGCAAAGGAGTTGGCCAATAAGCAGAGGCGCGAGGAGATTCGCATCGAGGCCGAGACCGATCTCGCAAGGGAGATGAGGTGGAAGAGGGAGGAGCGACTGAAGCTGACCTCCCAACTTCCTGATGTGAGGGCGGGCCAGAAGGCCAGCGAATCCGACCTGGTGGCGGTCGAGGGGGTGGTCGAAAACTCAATTTCGACCATCCTTGCTGTGGCCATCAGGTCAAAGAACATGAAGGGGGACCTCATCCGCGACGTGAAGGAAGCGGTTGGAGCAATCCAGCGATCGTTCGAGGTGATAAAGTCGCGGCAGGTATCCGAGGAGGTAGCTCTCCTTGTGGAGGCCAACAAGACCCTGCAGGCAAAGCTCGAGGAGCAGAGCCGCCAGTTGGCCTCCCTAACAGCGCAGGCCCCGGTCGCCGCTGTCGACGAAGAGGGACTGGAAAGGCGGATAACGGAGCGGATCGGCACCATCCTAAGTGCCCGCCTTGAAGGTCTCGAAGTGAGCGGGAGACTACTCCCAGAGAAGAGGTTCAGGCCTCCTCTGGAAGCGGACCGCAGGAGGGAGGCGGCAGCGGCGGCTGAGTCGCCGCCCCCACCCATCGAGGTGATCCCCTCGACGTCCAGCGCCCCTGTCTCTAAGGGAGCGCCGGCGGGAAGTGCGGCGAGCACGGAAAAGGAGAAGAAGGGGAAGAAGAAGGGGAAAGGGAAGAAGGTCCCTGCCCCAGCCACTGCCCCTGCTCCGACTCCAGCACCAGCACCAAGTGCCCCCGCGGCACCGACGCCACGTCCGCAAGCCCCTCCGGAAGGGCAGTGGACGGAGGTGGTAAAGCGGGGGTCTGCAAGGAGGAAGGCGACAAGGGCGCAAGAACCGCAGCGTCCGGCACGGAGCCAGGCCCCTTGGCCGGTACCGGTGGCGACGAAGCCGCCCGCCAAAGCGAGGGCACCCAAACTTCGCCCGCCGCGCACAGCAGCCGTGGTTATCACGCTGCAGCCTACGGCGGTGGAGCGAGGCGCGTCGTACGCCAGTGTCCTTAACGAGGCTGTCAACAAAATCAGCCTTAGAGACATTGGCGTGCCTCCCCTCAAAATGAGGACGGCGGTAACGGGGGCCAGAGTTCTGGAAGTCACCGGCACCGAAAGAGGCGACAAGGCCGATACCCTGGCCGGGAAGCTGCGAGAGCTCTTCGCAGGCGCAGAGGGCGTCGTGATCTCCAGGCCGGAAATCTCCACGGATCTCCGTGTGACCGGCCTGGATGACTCAATAGACCAGGCGAAACTCACTGCGGCACTGGCCAGTGCCGGGGGCTGCCCAGAATCGGCCATCAGTGCTGGTACAATAAGGAAGGGGCCGGCCGGAATGGGCACAGCGTTTGTGCGTTGCCCACTGACGGCTGCGAAAAAGATTACCGCCAGTGGCGGTCGTCTGTTGGTGGGGTGGTCGGCTGCGCAAGTCCGGGTCCTAGATCCGAGGCCCCGCCGCTGCTTCCGCTGCCTAACACTGGGCCACGTCAGGGCCAAGTGCGAATCCGAGGTGGACCGCAGCGATGAATGCTATCGCTGCGGTCGGAACGGTCACAAGGCCGCCGCGTGCTCCGCCGCCCCACACTGCACACTATGTGCAGCTGCTGGGAAGCCGGCGGCCCATCTTTCTGGGGGCAAGGCCTGCGCTAGGCCCCCAGCCAGGAAAAGAAACCGTAGGAAGCCGGTTGCGATGGAGACTACGGTCCAGTCGCAGCCCGCTGGCCTCCCAACACCGGAGCAGACGAGCAGCATGGAGGAGGGTTAGTATGCAACTAACCTTCCTCCAGGCTAATACCAACCACTCTGCGGGGGCTCAGGATCTTCTCCTGCAGTCTATGGCCGAGTGGTTGGTAAACATAGCTGTGGTCGCCGAGCCGTATGTGGTCCCGCCCCGATCTGATTGGGTGGGAGACCGGGACGGCTTGGTGGCCATCACAACACAAAGTTCGGTGCGATCTCCGCCCCTCGACCTGATGTCCAGGGGTGGGGGCTATGTGGCGGCCTCGATCGATGGGGTGCTGGTCGTGGGGGTTTATTTCTCCCCCAATAGGCCCCTCATCGAATTCGAGGCCTTCTTGGATGAGGTCGGAGATGTGGTTGCTCGGGGTCACCCCCGGTCTGTTGTCGTCCTCGGGGACCTCAACGCCAAATCCTTGTCGTGGGGGTCCCCGGCGACAGACGCGCGGGGCAGGGCCGTAGACGAGTGGGTCGTTGCGCGGAATTTGTGCGTCTGCAATACGGGCTCGGTGAACACGTGCGTGCGGCGAGGGGGAGGGTCAGTGATCGATGTGACGTTCGCAACCCCCGAGCTCGCACGCCGTGTTCAGGACTGGCATGTTCTGGTGGACGAGGAGACGCTGTCGGACCACAGGTACATCCGATTCAGCGTCTCCTCGTCCACGAGAGCCTTGGAGGGAAGGATGTCGGCCGTTCGGGAGCGACGTTGGGCCCTGAAGCGTCTGGACAGTGAGGCCCTAAAGGAGGCAGCCATAGTCCAGGCGTGGAACTCGCCCCTGATGGAACCGGTCACCGTTGATGAGGAAGCGGACAATCTCTGCGAGGCGATGGCGACAGTCTGCGACGCCGCCATGCCACGGGTGCGGGCGCTTCCGTCGAGACGTCAAATGTTCTGGTGGTCCGAGGAGATCGCCGGGCTGCGTCGCCGGTGCGTGGCAAGGCGCCGGCGCTATCAGCGCTACCGGCGAAGACGGCGCCGAGAGACGGAGGTGTCGGACGCACTCTACGCGGAGTACAGAGAGGCATCCGTGGCCCTGCGTACGGCCATTAAAAAGGCGAAGGCGGAGGCCTGGAAGGACCTGCTCGCCACTCTTGAGCAGGATCCCTGGGGAAGGCCGTATAAGATGGCGAGGCGCAAGCTCCGCCCCTGGGCCCCCCCAGTCACCACCACGCTGGAACCGCCGGTGCTCCAGAGGGTCGTGGAAGGGCTGTTCCCCGAAGATCTGGGGACTGATTTCGCCCCTCCCTTCGCGGCGGCGTCGCAGGCGAGAGGACGCCTTGGAGACGACGAAGAGGAAGACAGCAGAGTGCCCGAGGTCTCAGAAGGTGAGCTCGGAGCAGCTGTCTTCCGCATGGGGGCCAAGAACACGGCGCCGGGACCAGATGGGATCCCGGGGCGCGCGTGGGTGCTCGTGCAGGACGAGTTGGGGCCGCGGCTGAGGAGTTTGCTCAGCCGCTGCATGGAGGAAGGCCGCTTCCCCAGACGCTGGAAAGAGGGGAAGCTGGTTCTTCTCAGGAAGGAGGGGCGCCCGGCTGACCAGCCCGCCGGGTACCGCCCCATTGTGTTATTGGACGAGGCCGGCAAGCTCCTCGAGCGAGTAGTAGCGGCCCGCCTCGTCCGACATCTTGAGACTGTCGGCCCGAATCTGGCCGACCAACAGTTCGGTTTTCGTGGAGGTCGTAGCACGGTAGACGCTATATCCCGTGTCCGTGACCTATCGGAACAAGCGTGCTCCACGGGAGGGGTGTTGCTGGCGGTGTCGTTGGACATAGCCAACGCGTTCAACACCCTCCCGTGGCCCACCATAAAGGCGGCACTGGGATACCACGGTGTCCCCCGGTATCTGCAGCGTCTGGTGGGGGACTACCTCTCAGATAGGCAGGTAGTGTACCCGATGGCAGAGGGGCAGGGGAGGACCCAGATAAATCGGGGTGTTCCGCAGGGGTCGTGCTTAGGGCCCCTGCTGTGGAACATAGGATATGACTGGGTCCTCCGGGGCGTTAACATGACTGGCATCGGCGTGACGTGCTACGCCGATGACACGCTTGTTACCGCCCGGGGGGAGACATACCGCGAAGCGTCCATTTTGGCCACGGCCGGTGTTGCGGCGGTAGTAGACCGCATACGGAGACTGGGCCTGAGGGTGGCGTTGGAGAAGTCCGAGGCCATCTTATTCCACGGGCCTCGGAGAGCACCTCCTGCTGGCGCCAACATCGTGGTGGGCGGAGTCTCCATCGCTATAGGGACGACGCTGAAGTATCTCGGCGTCGTCCTGGACAGCAGATGGAGATTCGAAGCCCACGTGCGTCAGCTGAAGCCGAAGCTCTTAGGGACGGCGGCTGCACTGAGCCGACTACTCCCGAACATCGGAGGAGGAGACGGGACCTGCCGCCAACTCTACATGGCGGTAGTCCGCTCCATGGCCCTCTATGCGGCCCCGATCTGGGCGGGGTCTCTTCGCCCCTTAGAGGTCGCCGCCCTTCAGGGGGCCCAGAGGGTCATGGCGGTGAGAGTGTGCCGTGCGTATCGCACTATCTCGCACGAGGTCGCCTGTGCACTGGCGGGATCCCTACCTTGGGGACTGGAGGCCGAGGTTTTGTCCTCGGTCTATTGGCGGAGAGCGCGCGCTAGGGAGCGTGGTTTGCCTCCCGCACCTCAGGAAGTGGTGCGGTGGAGAAGAGACGCCAGAAAAGAGGCTGTAGCGTCTTGGAGAAGAGGTCTCCTCGCAGGGCCCGCCAGGAGGGGGGACGGCGCCATCCGGCTTTTGGAGGCGATCCGTCCCGTACTCGGTCGGTGGGCTCGGCGAAGACACGGTGGCCTTACCTTCCGCCTCACACAGATCCTCTCGGGGCACGGGTGCCTCGGGAGATACCTGCATAGAGTGGCGAGAAGGGAGGCCACACCGGCATGCCATCAGTGCGGTCGGGCGGAAGAAACCGCCCAGCACGTGTTGCAAGAGTGCCCGGGAGCGGAGGGACCGCGACAAGATCTTGTTGCGGTCATAGGAGCGGACCTGAGATTGCCAACTATACTGGCGAAGATGGTGCAAGAGGAAAGCGCCTGGAACGCGATGATCGCGTTCTGCGAAATCGTAATGGCGCAAAGAGAGGCAGAGGAGCGGGAGAGAGAGGCGGATCCTGCCTCCCTCCCGATCCGAAGAGTGAGGTTGAGGGGGCGACGTTTGCGTCCCGCCCCATCCCCACCCGGGACCTGACCACCTTGGTCCCCATGAGGAGGAAGCGACGCCCTTCGTGTTCCAGGGCGTCGCTGTTTGAGATGCGGGGGAGACACACAACTCCCCCCGCGAGATGAGTCCGGAAACGGATTACGGCCGACGGGGTAGTGTGGTATACGAACAGTGGTACCACAACCCCGTCCAATGCCTAGTCGGACGGAACACCCCAGGGGTTTAGTGGAGTAGTGCACGCTAAATAGTGCGAGTCCCACACTCCCCCCGACGCCCCTCCCCTTCTGGGTGGGGCATTGCACCGGGGGGGCTGGTGCGTAAATGCATTCCCCTGGGTAAAAAAAAAAAAAAAAAAAAAAAAAAAAAGGTTAGGTTAGGTTAGGTTAGGTTGGGGTGTCAGGTCCGGCAACCTCCACGTGGTGCACCCTGGGCAACGCCGTTCAGCAACCACTTCGTAAGCCGGAGTGATTGCGGAACGGCGGCTAATGGCTGGACACAGTTGGGAGGAGGGGTAGTCGTCTGAGGGGCCAGCGGACCCAGTTGGCTGATCACCAAATGGGGATTGCACCCCGCGGACGGCTACAACTCTTCCCGGCTTCTGGGGATAGGGGGGGTCATCTTCCGGGGAGTGGTGGGCGTCGTCACGAGCACTAGTTCGTGGGGACGTCAACCACTCTTCTCCATCTTCATCATCCTCATTTTCATCCTATCCACGACGAGGGGAGTATGATGGCCGTCACGCCTTAAAACTGTCATCCAGCAGGAGTGAAGTAGAGAGGATAACCTCTACTGCCACTTCGGGAGTGAGCGGGGCAGGATGGAAAGAGGGTACGTCGGAGGGATCTTTCCCCCCGTCTAGGCAACGGGGGAGCAAACCCGGCGTGATGACCCGGGGGAGCTCTCAGGCCTCGTCCCACCTGATGGACTGCCCACCGACTAGGCCCACACCCCATTCGTCGGTTTTTACTGGCGATTTATCTTTGCCCCGCTCAGCCTCTTCTGGAGAGGCGGAGAGGTTGGGCCCTATGGAGCTCAGGGGTTGTTGCCGATTGTGCACCCCCGTGTGGGGCGACATATATCTATTTATGTATATATTTATGTAATAGTATTTCTTATATATATCTATCACCCTATTTGTTTATTGTCTATGTAGTTTATGTAAAGTTTATTTATTATGTCGCCTGGTATATATGCAGCCCTTTGCTGCCGAGATGGATCCGCATCCCTACCTTAGGGAGGCGGATGTCGACAGAGGGGAGTTATGGTATGTCATGCGAACAGCGGACCCACGACTCCCCTCCCTTGTTGTGCCCGTCGGCCACACGCTGGGGTTTTAGTGCGGTTAGAGTCCCACATAACCTCCCCCCCCATCCCGCAGGGGGTGGGATCAGGGGGGTACCATGATGGTTTCCCCAGCGTGAACAAAAAAAAAAAAAAAAAAAAAAAAAAAAAAAAGGTTAGGTTAGGTTAGGTTAGGTTAGGTTAGGTTAGGTTAGGTTAGGTTAGGTTAGGTTAGGTTAGGTTAGGTTGCCCCACAGGCAGGGGTGCGAGATCCGGTAACCTCCTCGTGTGCCTGATGGCTGCTTGTCCCTTTGCGATGCGTCCCGAGGGGAACGGCAGCCGTCGGGCCTGGTGCACCCTGGAAACGGAACGAGATACAATTTCTTTGGGAGGTACTGCCTCCTGAAGGGTTTTATCTCGGAACGGCCAATAACCGGATACCAGTCGGGGGGAGGGGTAGTCGTCTGAGGGGCCAGCGGGCCCAGTTGGCTAACCACCAAATGGGGATTGCACCCCGCGGACGGCTACAACTCCTTCCGGCTATTGGGGATTGGGGGGCCATCATCCGGGGAGAGGTGGGCGTCGTCACTGGCACTAGCCTGTGGGGACGCCAACCTCTCTTCTCCATTTTCATCTCATACAGGGCACGTTTGAGTCGTGTTAGTGACGATGTCTCATCTATCATCCATCGTTTCGTACTCTGGCGGCAGATCAGCAACCTTTCCTTCGGGAGACGTTGTTGTCGTGCCAACGGGGTGCCGCGAGACTGCGGTCTCGCGGCCGTGTGGCGGATTGTTGTATGGGCTGTAAAGGCTCGCGCACTCTCCGCCTGGGATCTCGGACTGATTGAATGGGCTGTAATGGCCAGTGCACAGTCTGTAAGGAGGGTTTTATTGGGCGAGGGTGCCCCCCAAGCACCATACTCGTCGGTAAAAACCTCGCCGTGTGGCTGCGCGTACTTGTATGCAAAGCCTGGCAAGAAGGGAAAACAACGTTCTCCTCGAACGTGAGACTGATTGAATGGGTCGTAAAGGCCAGTGCACTGTCTCTGTTCGGAGGGTCTTTGACCGGACGGGAGCGCCTGGCGGGCGCTGGACGTTGATGGTAAAGGCCCTCATGAGGCGGCATACGGTTCTCGTATGCTGCTCAGGATTGAGCTTGTTTTCCTAGAGCAAGGGTCTGCGTAGCCCCCTCGGGCGAAGCGGATATCGACTGAACGTGAGTTATGGCTGATATGCGAAAGCTCGGGCCCACGACTCTGTTCAACAGTTGTGCCGTCGATCACACGTTGGTTTTTTAGTGCGGTTGGAGTCCCACATAACCAGGTTCCCACTAATTGCGTGTGGGCTGGTATCCATGACGGATTTTCCCAACGTTAAAAAAAAAAAAAAAAAAAAAAAAAAAAGGTTGCCCCACAGGCAGACGCCTGGACCACGGTGGGGAAGAGGAAGAGGAAGAGGGGAGGGAGAAGAAACAGGAGGAGAGGAGGAGCCGCCCCCCCTGTAAATGGGACTGCCAGGCCCCAAGGCCCCGCGGCGGGGAATAGGGCCCCAAGGGTGGTGCAAAAGGCCCCCAAAACGGCAGCAGTCGTGCTGTCGCTGCAGCCCGACGCCGTCGAGAAGGGGGTCACCTATAGGACCCTCATCGACGAGGCGCAGACCAGGGTGGACCTGGAGGAGCTGGGTATTGACCAGCTCCGTTTCAGGACGACGGCCACGGGAGCCAGACTCTTAGAGATAGCTGGCTCCGACCACGACGACAAGGCGGACAGGCTCGCAGGCAAACTGCGGGAAGTCCTGTCCGACGTGGCCAGCGTTTCCAGGCCCGTGAAAGTCACGGACCTGAGGATAACGGGCCTGGATGATGCCGCCACCAAGGAGAAGGTGGCGGCAGCCATAGCAAAGGCGGGGGGGTGCCCAGTGCACCTCGTCAGGCCTGGCGACATTCGCCAGGCCTGGAATGGCTCCTGGTCTTGCCTCGTGGCCTGCCCGATCCCGGCTGCTCAGCTGGTGTTGGAAAAGGGCAGGATCCTCATCGGCTGGAGCTCGGTGGGCGTTACGGCGATGGGGGCGCGCCCCATGCGATGCTATAGGTGCATGGGGCTGGGCCACACCCGCCCCCAGTGCCCCGCCGCAGCCAATCGGGGCGACCTGTGTTACAGGTGCGGGGAGGAGGGGCACAGATCCGCGAATTGCGGGAAGGTCGCGGCGCGCTGCGCGATCTGCGCCGAGGTCGGGAGGCCCTCTGGGCACATAATGGGGGGACGCAGCTGCGTCCCTCCCAAGACGAATGGGAAGGCGGCCAACACACGGACTGTGGCCGCCCCCGAGGCCCCACGAGTGGCCTCCCCGGCGGGCGTTCGCACATCGGCGAACGAGGTAGCTGCGATGTCTGACTAATGTCTTTAGTCAGCCATCACAGCTACCTTCAGACGAACCTCAACCACTGCGCCAGAGCTCAGGACTTGCTGATGCAGTCCCTGGCGCAGTGGCAAATTGATGTGGCCGTCGCCGCGGAGCCCTATTATGTCCCCCCCCAGCACCCTTGCTGGGCTGGGGACCTTGATGGCTCCGTGGCCATACTGAGCAGGCAGGGCGGAACCCCCCCTCTCACAGTCATCGAGAGGGGCGCGGGATACGTGGTGGCCAATTGGGGGGAGTACGCCATAATAGGAGCGTACTTCTCCCCCAATAGAACCGTCGCGGAGCTGGAGGTGTTTGTGGACCTCCTGGCCGCGGCGGTATTAAGGCAGGCGCCACGTCAGGTCCTCCTTATGGGGGACCTGAACGCGAAGGCCCGGGACTGGGGCAACCCCTCCACCGACGCTCGCGGTGAGCTTGTCGTGGAGTGGGCAGTTGCCTCCGGGCTGACCCTCCTCAATACAGGGTCGGCCCACACGTGCGTGCGGCATAATGGGGGGTCCGTGGTGGACGTCTCGTTCGCCACCCCAGCAGCCGCAGCGCGTGTCCGGGCCTGGAGGGTAGAGTCGGAGGTGGAGACCCTCTCGGACCACAAATACATAAGGTTCGAGATGGGTCCCTCCGACAATCCGGGAGGGCCCCGCCGGGAGATGCGTGCGCACTTCCCGCGGTGGACGACGAGCCGCCTAGACGTCGAGTTGGCAGAGGAGGCGGCCGCCGTCCAGGCTTGGGTTGCGGGGCGCACGCACCCCGTGGCGGATGTCGCAGCAGGCCGTTTTAGAGATGCACTAACGGCCATTTGCGACACCGCCATGCCGAGGGCCCGGCGCTACGAGGGGCGCCGCCAGGTGTATTGGTGGCGCCGGGAGATCGCGGCGCTTAGGGAGGCCTGCTCAGCAGCACGGCGGCCGTATGTCCGCATAAGGAGACTGCGGCGCGGCCGCCCGGACGACCAGCTGTCAGAAGAGGAACTGGCAGCTGAAGGCCAGCTGTATGAGGTGTACCGCGACGCGAAGCGGGCCCTACAGCTGGCGATAGGGGAGTCGAAGGCGAACTCCTGGGGCGAGGCCCTGGAGGGCCTCGATAGGGACCCGTGGGGGCGCCCATACAAGGCGGCCCGGAAAAAGTTCCGGGGCCAAGCGCCCCCCGTAGCGGAGTCCCTTGAGCCGGAGGTCCTGGAGAGGGTGCTGGTGGGTCTGTTTCCAAACAGAGACTCAGACCACACCCCTCCAGTGATGTCGCCTGTCCTCCCCGAGGAGGAGGAGGTGCCGGACCCGGACTCCATCCCCCCCGTCACGGAGGTGGAGATGGAGGTTGCCGTCGCTCGGATGCACGGCAAGAGGACGGCCCCGGGACCGGACGGGGTTCCAGGTGCAGTGCTGCGGATCGCCCTAAAGTCACTGGGCGGTCCGCTTCGGGAACTGTTCAACGTATGCATCACGTCTGGACAGTTCCCGAAGATATGGAAGGACGGCCGGTTGTGCCTGCTGCGGAAGGATGGTCGGGATGCCGAGACACCTTCCGCTTACAGGCCAATCGTGCTCTTGGACGACACGGGAAAGCTCCTCGAAAGAGTCGTAGCGTCCCGGGTCGTCCAGCACCTGGAGGGCACTGGGCCCGGATTGTCCGAGGCCCAGTATGGGTTCAGGGCGGGGCGGTCGACGATAGACGCCCTGCTCTGGCTCAAAGGATGGACGCAGGCCGCGGTCGGCGAGGGGGATAAGGCGTTGGCTGTCTCACTTGACATCGCCAACGCCTTCAACAGCCTCCCACACGCAACGATACAGGAGGCGCTCCGGTACCATGGAGTGCCCCTGTATCTGAGGAGGCTGCTGGCCGACTACCTCCACGACCGCGAGGTCCTGGTGGAGGGACGCGACGGCCTGAGGCGCCGTCGCGTGGCCTGCGGCGTTCCACAGGGGTCAGTGTTGGGACCCCTGCTGTGGAACGTCGGCTACGACTGGGTGCTCCGCGGCACGCTTCCCGCAAGTCTGCGGGTCGCCTGCTACGCGGACGACACCCTAGTCGTGGCCAGGGGGAGGGACCTGGGAGCGACGCTGCGGTTGGCCACGGTGGGGACAGCCCTGGTGGTCGACCGCATCCGCTCCCTAGGACTAGAGGTTGCCCTCTCCAAGACCGAGGCCCTGTTGTTTCACGGGCCTCGGGGGGGACCCCCTCCAGGCACTCAAGTCATCCTGGACGGGGTCCCGATCCGGGTGGGGACCCAGATGAAGTACCTGGGCCTCATCCTGGATGGGAGGTGGACCTTCGGGGCCCATTTTGCAAGTCTGGCCCCGAAGGTCGTGAGTGCCGCTGCCGCACTGGGGAGGCTGCTGCCCAACGTGGGCGGCCCTAGCGCCAACTGCCGCGGGCTATACTCCGCCGTCACCAGGAGTATGGCCTGCTACGGGGCGCCGGTCTGGGCGGACGCCCTCGGACGCGCCAATAAGGCCCTGCTGCGACGTCCGCAGCGGGTCATCGCGACGAGGGCGATACGCGGATACCGGACGGTGTCCTGGACGGCCGCATGCGCGCTTGCCGGAGACCCCCCCTGGGAGCTCCAAGCGGAGGTCCTCGCCGAGATCTACCATCTTGTCTCGGCTAGAAGGACCCGCGGAGAGCCCCCGGATTGGGAGGAGGTCACGCGCATGCGGAGGCAGGCGCAGGCCGCCCTAATAGGGCGGTGGACGGAGGACCTGGCCCCACCGGTGCCGGGTGCGTGGACGGTGGGGGCCATAAGACCGGTCCTCGGGGAGTGGCTGCGGCGGCGGCATGGGTCGCTCACCTACCGATTGGTGCAGGTGCTTTCCGGGCATGGATGCTTCGGAAAATACCTGCACCAGATCGCTAGACGTGAGCCGACCCCAGCCTGCCACCAATGTGGGGCGCCAGAAGACACGGCGCCCCACGTGCTGGGAGTGTGTGTCGCTCTATCAACACAGCGACACACACTCTCCGCACACATAGGGCTGGACCTGTCCCTGCCGAGCGTAATTCGTGCCATGCTCGGCAGCGACACGGCGTGGCAGGCTGTGGCCTCCTTCTGCGAATACGCAATCGCGCAGAAGGAGGCCGCGGAGCGGGTCAGGGAGGAAGATCCTCTCCTTGACCCGATCCGGCACAGGCGGAGGGGCGGTAGAAGGAGGCGTTTTGCCCGCCTCCTCCCGCCCCACTAGTGGGGGTGTTTTCCCCCCTTTTAGTTGGGTTTTTCTGGGTGGTAGCAGGAGGCGTCTCTTCCGCCTCCTCCCGCCCATCTTGTGCGTACTTTCTTTCTGGGCGGTTGAAGGAGGCGTCTTTTTCCGCCTCCTCCCGCCCATATAGTTTCTTCAAGGGTGAAGTGGCGGTAGAAGGAGGCGCTTGGATCGCCTCCTCCCGCCCCACCAGAAATGCGTGTGGTGTTGTGTCGGGGGGGTGTCGCTTCAAGCTGGACGCCCCCCCCTATTGTTTGGGTGTTATGGGGCCCGGAATGTTTGAGTTCCGGGCCTCTCCGTTGGGGCGGGTGGGTAGACTGTTACAGTGACCCCCACCCGTCCCGCCAAGACGGAGGACGAAGTTTAAAAAAAAAAAAAAAAAAAAAAAAAAAAGGTTAGGTTAGGTTAGGTTAGGTTAGGTTAGGTTAGGTTAGGTTGGGGTGTCAGGTCCAGCAACCTCCACGTGGTGCACCCTGGGCAACGCCGTCCCGCAACCTCTCCGTTACCGGAGAGACTGCGGCACGGCGGCTAATGGCTGGACACTTGGGGCCTCACTGCGCACACTATCATCTTGATAGTGCGCTGTATGTTTTGAGGACCGAGGCGGTGGGCCTTCGGGCCGTTTCTTCGACCTTCGGGTCAGAGGTGGGCGCGGCAGGGGTGGTCAACCCGGCCCCCTTGTCGGGCGTTTGTGTTGGGCGGCCGCGTTTCATCGCGGCTGCAGCGGACCTTCGGGTCGGGGGATGGCGGGCCTTCAAGGCCCGCGGTTGGTGACCAGCCGGCGCCCCGGGTAGCCTGGGAAGCGGCGGCTGGAGTAGGGTTTATTTATATTTATTTGTGTGTTCTATATATGTTGTATTTTATTTGTGTAGTATATTTTATTTGTGTGTGTCTGTTATATTTGTGTGTGTGTGTAGTGCCCAATCCCGTGGTCTGGCGCCCGCCCAGGGGATGCATAGCTGGTGGGGTGAGACCAGTTGCGAGGGCGCCAATCCCAGGCCGTCATGCCTTTCAACTGTCAAGGGGGGATCACACCCCTCTTCGAACAAAAAAGACCAGCATGGAAAGTTCATCAGTTGAAAATATTCTCCGGGCGGGTCCCAGCCTCAGCGAGGTTGGGGAATCCCGCGGCGCTTCTGCGTCCTGCCCCGTGTATACGGAGGGGGCAACAACTGTGACGACGAGGACAGGGAGGTTGTGTTTGAGGATAGGGAGGAAGAAGGAGGAAGAGGAGAAGGTAGGGCGATTAGCTGGGTCCGTTTCGCGGCTGTCATCTGATTCAGATGCCAGCCTAGAAACGGTGGCGTCGTCCACGACCGAGAAGAGAGGGAGGGTGACGCGATCATCTGTGTCATCGCGAGACTCGCGCCGAAAGTTCTTTTCGGCGCAAGGGGACTCGGAGGAGGAGTCGGACCGAAGATCGTCTGACATGAGCGTGACAGAGGTACCGGGACCAAGTTCCCGAGCCTCCGAATTCCGCAAGCGAAGGGTTCCGGAGGAAGGGCCCAGGCTCAAGCTGACCACAGCCAAGCGAGGTCGCGGACGTCCGCCCACTACGGGCGAATACGTCGGTCTGGCAAAGGCGAAGGAAGACCTCAACAAGAAGAAGCGAGAGGGAATACGCCTTGAAGCGGAGGCGGATCTTGCGAAGGAGATGGCGTGGAAGAGGGAGGAACGGCTGCAGCTGACATCCCGACTCCCTAACGTCAAGGAGGGCCAGATGGCCAGTGAAACCGACCTGGTGGCGGTCGACGGGGTGCTCGAGAACGCAACTTCGACCATCCTTGCCGTAGCATTCAGGTCGAAGAACATCAAGGGAGACTTGGTCCGCGACCTAAAGGAAGCGGTTGGAGCCATCCAGCGATCCTTCGAGGTTGTGAGGTCGCGGCAAGTCTCCGATGAGGTGGCTCTCCTTATGGAGAGCAACAAGAAGCTGCAGGCACAGCTCGAAGAGCTGAGACGCGAGATGGCCACCCGGATGGCACAGACCCAGGCCCCGGTCGTCGCTGTCGATGAGGAAGGGCTGGAGAGGCGGATTACCGAGCGTATCGGTACAATAGTGAGTGCCCGTCTCGAGGGCCTCGAGGTGGGCGGAAGGTTGCTTCCAGAGAAGAGCTACAGGCCTCCTCTGGAGGCGGACCGCAGGAGGGAGGCGGCAGCGACGGCCAGGTCGTCGCCCCCACCCCCCGAGGTGATCCCTGCCCCGTCTTGCGCTCCGGTCTCTAAGGGAGAGCAGGCGGGAAGTGCGGCGAGCAAGAAGGAGGGGACAAAGGAGAAGAAGGGGAAGAAGAAGGGGAAAGGGAAAACGGTCCCTGCCCCGGCCACTGCCCCTGCTCCGATCCCAGCCCCAGCACAACGTGCCCCCGTGGCACCGGCGCCACGTCCACAAGCCCCCCAGGAAGGGCAGTGGACGGAGGTGGTTAAACGGGGGTCCGCTAGGAGGAAGGCCACGAGGACGGAACCGCAGCGTCCTGCACGGAGCCAGGCCCCATGGCCGGTACCGATGACGGAAAAGCCGCCGCCTACGAACAAGCAGAAGGCAGCCAAACTTCGCCCGCCACGCACAGCAGCTGTGGTCATCACACTGCAGCCGGCAGCAGTGGAGCGAGGCGCGACGTACGCCAATGTCCTAAACGAGGCCATAAACAAAATCAGCCTTCCAGACATTGGCGTGCCACCTCTCAGAATGAGGACATCGGCGACTGGAGCCAGGGTCTTGGAAGTCCCCGGCACCGAAAAAGGGGAGAAGGCCGACACCCTGGCCGGAAAGCTGCGAGAGCTCTTCGCAGGCGCAGAAGGCGTCGTGATCTCCAGGCCGGAAATCTCCACGGACATCCGTGTGACCGGCCTGGACGATTCCATCGACCAGGCGAAGCTGACTGCAGCACTGGCCAGTGCCGGGGGCTGCCCAGAATCGGCCATAAGTGCTGGACTGATCCGGAAGGGACCGGCCGGAATGGGAACAGCGTTTGTACGCTGCCCATTAACGGCCGCAAAAAAGATTGTCGCAGGGGGCGGCCGTCTATTGGTTGGGTGGTCGGCTGCGCGGGTACGGGTCTTAGATCCGAGGCCCCGCCGCTGCTTCCGATGCCTCACGCTGGGCCATGTTAAGGCCAAGTGCGAGTCTGAGGTGGACCGCAGCGATGAATGCTATCGCTGCGGTCGGAACGGCCATAAGGCCGTTACGTGCTCCGCCGCCCCACACTGCACACTATGCGCAGCTGCTGGGAAGCCGGCGGATCATCTTTCTGGGGGCAAAGCTTGCGCCAAGCCCCCAGCCAGGAACAAGACCAGAAAGAAGCCGGCTGCGATGGAGACCACGGTCCAGTCGCAGTCCGCTGGCCTCCCTACACCGGAGCAGACGGGCAGCATGGAGGTAGGTTAGTATGCAACTAACCTTCCTCCAGGCGAATGCCAACCACTCTGCGGGGGCTCAGGATCTTCTCCTGCAGTCTATGGCGGAGTGGTTGGTAAACATCGCTGTGGTCGCCGAGCCGTATGTGGTCCCGCCCCGAACTGATTGGGTGGGAGACCGGGACGGCTTGGTGGCCATCACAACGCAAAGTTCGGCGCAATCTCCGCCCCTCGACCTGATGTCCAGGGGTGGGGGCTATGTGGCGGCCTCGATCGACGGGGTGCTGGTCGTGGGTGTGTACTTCTCCCCAAATAGGCCCCTCGTCGAATTCGAGGCCTTCTTGGATGAGGTCGGAGATGTTGTCGCTCGGAGCCATCCCCGGTCCGTCGTAGTCCTCGGGGACCTCAACGCCAAATCCTTGGCGTGGGGGTCCCCGGCGACGGACGCTCGGGGTAGGGCCGTAGTCGAATGGGTCGGGACACTGGGCCTCTGCGTTTGCAACATTGGCTCAGAGAACACGTGCGTGCGGCGAGGGGGAGGGTCAGTGATTGATGTGACGTTCGCAACCCCCGCGCTCGCACGCCGTGTTAATGATTGGCGAGTTCTGGTGGACGAGGAGACGCTGTCGGATCACAGGTACATCCGATTCAGCGTCGCCTCGTCCACGGGAGCCATGGAGAGGAGGGTGCCGGTTCGAGAGCGTCGCTGGGCCTTGAAGCGCCTGGATAGTGAGATCCTCAAGGAAGCAGCCATGGTCCAGGCGTGGAACCCCCTACCGGCGGAACCGATTAGTGTGGACGAGGAGGCCAACAACCTTTGCAGGGCCATGGTGGCCGTATGCGACGCTGCTATGCCGCGTGTGAGGGGGCTTCCGTCGCGACGTCAGATGTTTTGGTGGACCGAGGAGATCGCCGGGCTGCGTCGCCGGTGTGTGGCGAGACGCCGGCGCTATCAGCGATACCGGCGAAGACGGCGCCGAGAAACGGAGGTGTCGGAGGTCCTCTACGCGGAATACCGCGAGGCATCCGTGGCCTTGCGTACGGCCATCAAGAAGGCGAAGGCGGAGGCGTGGACAGACCTGCTCGCAACTCTCGAGCGGGATCCCTGGGGTAGGCCGTACAAGATGGCGAGGCGCAAGCTTCGCCCCTGGGCCCCCCCAGCCACCACCACGCTGGAACCGCCAGTGCTCCAAAGGGTTGTGGAGGGGTTGTTCCCCGGAGACCTGGGGACCGAATTTGCCCTTCCCTTCGCGGTGGCATCACAGGCGGGAGAGAACGAGGAGGAGGACAGCCGAGTGCCCGAGGTCTCAGAAGGTGAGCTCGGAGCGGCTGTCCTCCGCATGAATGCCAAGAATACGGCCCCGGGTCCAGACGGGATCCCGGGACGCGCGTGGGCACTTGTGCAGGATGAGTTGGGGCCGCGGCTGAGGAGTTTGCTCAGCCGCTGCATGGAAGAGGGCCGTTTCCCCAGGCGCTGGAAGGAGGGGAAGCTGGTTCTGCTGAGGAAGGAGGGGCGCCCGGCTGACCAGCCGGCTGGGTACCGCCCCATTGTGTTACTGGACGAGGCCGGCAAGCTCCTCGAGCGAGTAGTAGCGGCCCGCCTTGTCCAGCATCTCGAGACCGTCGGCCCAAACTTGGCCGATCAACAGTTCGGTTTCCGTGGAGGTCGCAGCACTGTGGACGCTATATCCCGTGTCCGGGACCTATCGGAGGAAGCGTGCTCTGCGGGAGGGGTGTTGATGGCAGTATCGTTGGATATTTCCAATGCATTCAACTCCCTCCCGTGGCCCACAATAAAGGCGGCATTGGGGTACCACGGTGTCCCCCGGTATCTACAGCGCCTTGTGGGGGACTACCTTTCTGACAGAGAGGTAGTGTACCCGACGGCAGCAGGGCAGGGGAGGACCCAGATAAATCGGGGCGTTCCGCAGGGGTCGTGCTTAGGGCCCCTGCTTTGGAATGTAGGATACGACTGGGTCCTCCGGGGCGCCAACTTGACTGGCATCGGCGTCACGTGTTACGCCGATGACACGCTAGTCACCGCCCGAGGAGAAAACTACCGGGAGGCGTCCATACGGGCCACAGCCGGTGTTGCAGCGGTGGTTGACCGCATTCGGAGATTGGGCCTGAGAGTGGCGCTGGAGAAATCCGAGGCCATTCTGTTCCACGGACCTCGGAGAGCACCTCCTGCTGGCGCCAGCATCATCGTGGGCGGAGTCTCCATCGCTGTCGCGCCGACGCTGAAATATCTCGGCGTCGTCCTGGACGGCAGATGGAGATTCGACGCCCACGTGCGCCAGCTGACGCCGAAGCTCACAGGGGCGGCAGCTGCTCTGAGCAGACTGCTCCCAAACATTGGAGGAGGAGACGGGGCCTGCCGCCGCCTATACATGGCGGTGGTGCGCTCAATGGCCCTCTATGCGGCCCCGATCTGGGCGGGGACTCTTCGCCCCTTAGATGTCGCCGCCCTTCAGGGGGCCCAGAGGGTCATGGCAGTCAGAGTGTGCCGCGGATACCGCACACTCTCCCACGAGGTGGCCTGCGCTTTGGCCGGTTCCTTGCCATGGGGGCTAGAGGCCGAGGTTCTGTCCTCGGTCTATTGGCGCAGGGCCCAGGCGAGGGAACGCGGCCTTCCTCCCGCACCTCAGGAAGTGGTGCGGTGGAGGAGGGATGCGAGGCGGGACGCGGAAGCGTCGTGGAGAAGAAGTCTCCTCGCGGGGCCCACTAGGAGGGGGGACGGCGCCATCCGACTCTTGGAGGCGATCCGTCCCGTACTCGATCGATGGACCCTGCGAAGACACGGCAGTCTTACCTTCCGGCTTACGCAAATTCTGACCGGACACGGGTGCTTCGGCAGATATCTCGCGAATGTGGCAAGAAGAGAGGCTACCCCGGAATGCCACCAATGCGGCCGGGCGGAGGATACCGCCCAACACGTCATAGAGGCATGCCCGGGAGCGGAGGGGCCGCGACAGGAACTGGTCGCAGCCATTGGAGGAGACCTGTCCCTGGCGACCATAATATCCAAAATGGTCGCCAGCGAGGCAAATTGGAGTAGTGTGGTCGCCTTTTGCGAAACCGTAATGGCGCACAGAGAAGCTGAGGAGCGGGAGAGAGAGGCGGACCCTGCCTCCCTCCCAATCCGGAGAGCACGGATCCGGGGACGACGCAGGCTTCCCGCCCCGTCCCCGCCGGGGACCTGAACATCTTGGTCCCAAACATGAGGTGGAAGCGACGCCCTACGTGTTCCAGGGCGTCGCTGTTTGTTTATATGCGGGGAAGACAATCAATTTCCCCCCCGCGAGGCGAGTCTGATCAACGGACAGCGGCCGACGGGGTAGTGTGGTTTATGAAAATGGTACCACAACCCCGTCCAATGCCAAGACGGCGGAACACCCCAGGGGTTTAGTGGAGTAGTGCACGCTAAATAGTGCGAGTCCCACACTCCCCCCGACGCCCCTCCCCTTCTGGGTGGGGCATTGCACCGGGGGGGCTGGTGCGTAAATGCATTCCCCTGGGTTAAAAAAAAAAAAAAAAAAAAAAGGTTAGGTTAGGTTAGGTTAGGTTAGGTTAGGTTAGGTTAGGTTAGGTTAGGTTAGGTTAGGTTAGGTTAGGTTAGGTTAGGTTAGGTTAGGGGTGCGAGATCCGGTAACCTCCTCGTGTGCCTGATGGCTGCTTGTCCCTTTGCGATGCGTCCCGAGGGGAACGGCAGCCGTCGGGCCTGGTGCACCCTGGAAACGGAACGAGATACAATTTCTTTGGGAGGTACTGCCTCCTGAAGGGTTTTATCTCGGAACGGCCAATAACCGGATACCAGTCGGGGGGAGGGGTAGTCGTCTGAGGGGCCAGCGGGCCCAGTTGGCTAACCACCAAATGGGGATTGCACCCCGCGGACGGCTACAACTCCTTCCGGCTATTGGGGATTGGGGGGCCATCATCCGGGGAGAGGTGGGCGTCGTCACTGGCACTAGCCTGTGGGGACGCCAACCTCTCTTCTCCATTTTCATCTCATACAGGGCACGTTTGAGTCGTGTTAGTGACGATGTCTCATCTATCATCCATCGTTTCGTACTCTGGCGGCAGATCAGCAACCTCTCCTTCGGGAGACGTTGTTGTCGTGCCAACGGGGTGCCGCGAGACTGCGGTCTCGCGGCCGTGTGGCGGATTGTTGTATGGGCTGTAAAGGCTCGCGCACTCTCCGCCTGGGACCTCGGACTGATTGAATGGGCTGTAATGGCCAGTGCACAGTCTGTAAGGAGGGTTTTATTGGGCGAGGGTGCCCCCCAAGCACCATACTCGTCGGCAAAAACCTCGCCGTGTGGCTGCGCGTACTTGTATGCAAAGCCTGGCAAGAAGGGAAAACAACGTTCTCCTCGAACGTGAGACTGATTGAATGGGTCGTAAAGGCCAGTGCACTGTCTCTGTTCGGAGGGTCTTTGACCGGACGGGAGCGCCTGGCGGGCGCTGGACGTTGATGGTAAAGGCCCTCATGAGGCGGCATACGGTTCTCGTATGCTGCTCAGGATTGAGCTTGTTTTCCTAGAGCAAGGGTCTGCGTAGCCCCCTCGGGCGAAGCGGATATCGACTGAACGTGAGTTATGGCTGATATGCGAAAGCTCGGGCCCACGACTCTGTTCAACAGTTGTGCCGTCGATCACACGTTGGTTTTTTAGTGCGGTTGGAGTCCCACATAACCAGGTTCCCACTAATTGCGTGTGGGCTGGTATCCATGACGGATTTTCCCAACGTTAAAAAAAAAAAAAAAAAAAAAAAAAAAAAAAAAAAGGTTAGGTTAGGTTAGGTTAGGTTAGGTTAGGTTAGGTTAGGTTAGGTTAGGTTAGGTTAGGTTAGGTTAGGTTAGGTTAGGTTAGGTTAGGTTGGGGTGTCAGGTCCGGCAACCTCCACGTGGTGCACCCTGGGCAACGCCGTTCAGCAACCACTTCGTAAACCGGAGTGATTGCGGAACGGCGGCTAATGGCTGGACACAGTTGGGAGGAGGGGTAGTCGTCTGAGGGGCCAGCGGACCCAGTTGGCTGATCACCAAATGGGGATTGCACCCCGCGGACGGCTACAACTCTTCCCGGCTTCTGGGGATAGGGGGGGTCATCTTCCGGGGAGTGGTGGGCGTCGTCACGAGCACTAGTTCGCGGGGACGTCAACCACTCTTCTCCATCTTCATCTTCATTTTCATTTATATTTCATGATGAGGGGAGTATAATGGCCGTCATGCCTTAAAACTGTCAGCCCAGATGGAGTGAGGTAGAGAGTGAATACCTCTCTTTGCCACTTCGGGAGTGAGCGGGGAGGGAAGGAAGGAAGTACGCCAATGGGATCTCTCCCCCCGTCTCGCCAACGGGGGAGTAAGCCCGGTGTGGTGCCCGGGTGAGGCTCTCAGGTGTATCTCCCTCCGCCTGATGGAGTGCCCACTGGCTAGGCTAGCACCCCTTTGGCCAGTTCTGCTGGCCATTAATCTTCGTCCCGCTCGCCTCTTCTGGGGAGGACGAGAGGTGAGCCCCTGCTGAGCTCAGGGGTTGTTGCAGAATTGCACCCCCGTTGTGGGGCGGCATATATCTATTTATGTATATATTTATGTAATAGTATTTTCCTATATATATCTATCACCTTATATGTTTATTGTCTATGTAGTTTATGTATGTATATTATTATGCCGCCTGGTATATATGCAGCCCTTTGCTGCCGAGATGGATCCGCATCCCTACCTTAGGGAGGCGGATGTCGACAGAGGGGAGTTATGGTATGTCATGCGAACAGCGGACCCACGACTCCCCTCCCTTGTTGTGCCCGTCGGCCACACGCTGGGGTTTTAGTGCGGTTAGAGTCCCACATAACCTCCCCCCCACCCCGCAGGGGGTGGGACCAGGGGGGTACCATGACGGTTTCCCCAGCGTGAAAAAAAAAAAAAAAAAAAAAAAAAAAAAAAAAAAAAAAAAAGGTTAGGTTAGGTTAGGTTAGGTTAGGTTAGGTTAGGTTAGGTTAGGTTAGGTTAGGTTAGGTTAGGTTAGGTTAGGTTAGGTTAGGTTAGGGGTGCGAGATCCGGTAACCTCCTCGTGTGCCTGATGGCTGCTTGTCCCTTTGCGATGCGTCCCGAGGGGAACGGCAGCCGTCGGGCCTGGTGCACCCTGGAAACGGAACGAGATACAATTTCTTTGGGAGGTACTGCCTCCTGAAGGGTTTTATCTCGGAACGGCCAATAACCGGATACCAGTCGGGGGGAGGGGTAGTCGTCTGAGGGGCCAGCGGGCCCAGTTGGCTAACCACCAAATGGGGATTGCACCCCACGGACGGCTACAACTCCTTCCGGCTATTGGGGATTGGGGGGCCATCATCCGGGGAGAGGTGGGCGTCGTCGCTGGCACTAGCCTGTGGGGACGCCAACCTTTCTTCTCCATTTTCATCTCATACAGGGCACGTTTGAGTCGTGTTAGTGACGATGTCTCATCTATCATCCATCGTTTCGTACTCTGGCGGCAGATCAGCAACCTCTCCTTCGGGAGACGTTGTTGTCGTGCCAACGGGGTGCCGCGAGACTGCGGTCTCGCGGCCGTGTGGCGGATTGTTGTATGGGCTGTAAAGGCTCGCGCACTCTCCGCCTGGGATCTCGGACTGATCGAATGGGCTGTAATGGCCAGTGCACAGTCTGTAAGGAGGGTTTTATTGGGCGAGGGTGCCCCCCAAGCACCATACTCGTCGGTAAAAACCTCGCCGTGTGGCTGCGCGTACTTGTATGCAAAGCCTGGCAAGAAGGGAAAACAACGTTCTCCTCGAACGTGAGACTGATTGAATGGGTCGTAAAGGCCAGTGCACTGTCTCTGTTCGGAGGGTCTTTGACCGGACGGGAGCGCCTGGCGGGCGCTGGACGTTGATGGTAAAGGCCCTCATGAGGCGGCATACGGTTCTCGTATGCTGCTCAGGATTGAGCTTGTTTTCCTAGAGCAAGGGTCTGCGTAGCCCCCTCGGGCGAAGCGGATATCGACTGAACGTGAGTTATGGCTGATATGCGAAAGCTCGGGCCCACGACTCTGTTCAACAGTTGTGCCGTCGATCACACGTTGGTTTTTTAGTGCGGTTGGAGTCCCACATAACCAGGTTCCCACTAATTGCGTGTGGGCTGGTATCCATGACGGATTTTCCCAACGTTAAAAAAAAAAAAAAAAAAAAAAGGTTAGGTTAGGTTAGGTTAGGTTAGGTTAGGTTAGGTTAGGTTAGGTTAGGTTAGGTTAGGTTAGGTTAGGTTAGGTTAGGTTAGGTTAGGTTAGGTTAGGTTAGGTTAGGTTAGGTTAGGTTAGGTTAGGTTAGGTTAGGTTAGGTTAGGTTAGGTTAGGTTAGGTTAGGTTAGGTTAGGTTAGGTTAGGTTAGGTTAGGTTAGGTTAGGTTAGGTTAGGTTAGGTTAGGTTAGGTTAGGTTAGGTTAGGTTAGGTTAGGTTAGGTTAGGTTAGGTTAGGTTAGGTTAGGTTAGGTTAGGTTAGGTTAGGTTAGGTTAGGTTAGGTTAGGTTAGGTTAGGTTAGGTTAGGTTAGGTTAGGTTAGGTTAGGTTAGGTTAGGTTAGGTTAGGTTAGGTTAGGTTAGGTTAGGTTAGGTTAGGTTAGGTTAGGTTAGGTTAGGTTAGGTTAGGTTAGGTTAGGTTAGGTTAGGTTAGGTTAGGTTAGGTTAGGTTAGGTTAGGTTAGGTTAGGTTAGGTTAGGTTAGGTTAGGTTAGGTTAGGTTAGGTTAGGTTAGGTTAGGTTAGGTTAGGTTAGGTTAGGTTAGGTTAGGTTAGGTTAGGTTAGGTTAGGTTAGGTTAGGTTAGGTTAGGTTAGGTTAGGTTAGGTTAGGTTAGGTTAGGTTAGGTTAGGTTAGGTTAGGTTAGGTTAGGTTAGGTTAGGATAGGTTAGGTTAGGTTAGGTTAGGTTAGGTTAGGTTAGGTTAGGTTAGGTTAGGTTAGGTTAGGTTAGGTTAGGTTAGGTTAGGTTAGGTTAGGTTAGGTTAGGTTAGGTTAGGTTAGGTTAGGTTAGGTTAGGTTAGGTTAGGTTAGGTTAGGTTAGGTTAGGTTAGGTTAGGTTAGGTTAGGTTAGGTTAGGTTAGGTTAGGTTAGGTTAGGTTAGGTTAGGTTAGGTTAGGTTAGGTTAGGTTAGGTTAGGTTAGGTTAGGTTAGGTTAGGTTAGGTTAGGTTAGGTTAGGTTAGGTTAGGTTAGGTTAGGTTAGGTTAGGTTAGGTTAGGTTAGGTTAGGTTAGGTTAGGTTAGGTTAGGTTAGGTTAGGTTAGGTTAGGTTAGGTTAGGTTAGGTTAGGTTAGGTTAGGTTAGGTTAGGTTAGGTTAGGTTAGGTTAGGTTAGGTTAGGTTAGGTTAGGTTAGGTTAGGTTAGGTTAGGTTAGGTTAGGTTAGGTTAGGTTAGGTTAGGTTAGGTTAGGTTAGGTTAGGTTAGGTTAGGTTAGGTTAGGTTAGGTTAGGTTAGGTTAGGTTAGGTTAGGTTAGGTTAGGTTAGGTTAGGTTAGGTTGGGGTGCGAGATCCGGTAACCTCCTCGTGTGCCTGATGGCTGCTTGTCCCTTTGCGATGCGTCCCGAGGGGAACGGCAGCCGTCGGGCCTGGTGCACCCTGGAAACGGAACGAGATACAATTTCTTTGGGAGGTACTGCCTCCTGAAGGGTTTTATCTCGGAACGGCCAATAACCGGATACCAGTCGGGGGGAGGGGTAGTCGTCTGAGGGGCCAGCGGGCCCAGTTGGCTAACCACCAAATGGGGATTGCACCCCACGGACGGCTACAACTCCTTCCGGCTATTGGGGATTGGGGGGCCATCAATCCGGGGAGAGGTGGGCGTCGTCGCTGGCACTAGCCTGTGGGGACGCCAACCTTTCTTCTCCATTTTCATCTCATACAGGGCACGTTTGAGTCGTGTTAGTGACGATGTCTCATCTATCATCCATCGTTTCGTACTCTGGCGGCAGATCAGCAACCTCTCCTTCGGGAGACGTTGTTGTCGTGCCAACGGGGTGCCGCGAGACTGCGGTCTCGCGGCCGTGTGGCGGATTGTTGTATGGGCTGTAAAGGCTCGCGCACTCTCCGCCTGGGATCTCGGACTGATTGAATGGGCTGTAATGGCCAGTGCACAGTCTGTAAGGAGGGTTTTATTGGGCGAGGGTGCCCCCCAAGCACCATACTCGTCGGTAAAAACCTCGCCGTGTGGCTGCGCGTACTTGTATGCAAAGCCTGGCAAGAAGGGAAAACAACGTTCTCCTCGAACGTGAGACTGATTGAATGGGTCGTAAAGGCCAGTGCACTGTCTCTGTTCGGAGGGTCTTTGACCGGACGGGAGCGCCTGGCGGGCGCTGGACGTTGATGGTAAAGGCCCTCATGAGGCGGCATACGGTTCTCGTATGCTGCTCAGGATTGAGCTTGTTTTCCTAGAGCAAGGGTCTGCGTAGCCCCCTCGGGCGAAGCGGATATCGACTGAACGTGAGTTATGGCTGATATGCGAAAGCTCGGGCCCACGACTCTGTTCAACAGTTGTGCCGTCGATCACACGTTGGTTTTTTAGTGCGGTTGGAGTCCCACATAACCAGGTTCCCACTAATTGCGTGTGGGCTGGTATCCATGACGGATTTTCCCAACGTTAAAAAAAAAAAAAAAAAAAAAAAAAAAAAAAAAAAAAAAAAAAAAAAAGGTTAGGTTAGGTTAGGTTAGGTTAGGTTAGGTTAGGTTAGGTTAGGTTAGGTTAGGTTAGGTTAGGTTAGGTTAGGTTAGGTTAGGTTAGGTTAGGTTAGGTTGGGGTGTCAGGTTGGCAGGCGCAGGCCGCCCTAATTGGGCGGTGGACGGAGGACCTGGCCCCACCGGTGCCAGGTGAGTGGACGGTGGGGGCTATAAGGCCGGTCCTCGAGGGGTGGATGCGGCGGCGGCACGGGGCGCTCACCTACCGATTGGTGCAGGTGCTTTCCGGGCATGGATGCTTTGGAAAGTACCTGCATCAAATCGCTAGGCGTGAGCGGACCCCAGCCTGCCACCAATGTGGGGCGCCAGAAGACACGGCGCCCCACGTGCTGGGAGTGTGTGTCGCTCTATCAACACAGCGACACACACTCTCATCACACGTAGGGGGGAACCTGTCCCTGCCGAGCATTGTTATGCAAATGCTCGGCAGTGAGACTGTGTGGCAGGCGATGGCCTCCTTCTGCGAATACGCAATCGCGCAGAAGGAGGCCGCGGAACGGGTCAGGGAGGCAGATCCGCTCTCTGACCCAATCCGACACAGGCGGAGGGGCGGTAGAAGGAGGCGTTTTGCCCGCCTCCTCCCGCCCCACTAGTAGATAGTGGGGTGCAGTGGCGGTTGAAGGAGGCGTTCTGTTCACCTCCTCCCGCCCCACCATAAAAGGTGCAGGTGTAGTGGCGGTTGAAGGGGGCGTTCTGATCGCCTCCTCCCGCCCCACCAAAAAGGTGTGGTCGTCGTATTGGGGGGGGCGTCGCTTCAAGTTAGACGCCCCCCAGGTGCTTAGTGTTGTGGGGCCCGGAATGTTTGAGTTCCGGGCCTCTCCGTTGGGACGGGTGGGTAGACTGTTACAGCGACCCCCACCCGTCCCGCCAAGACGGAGGGAGTAGTGAATAAAAAAAAAAAAAAAAAAAAAAAAAAAAAAAAAAAAAAAAAAAAAAAAAAAAAGGTTGGGGTGTCAGGTCCAGCAACCTCCACGTGGTGCACCCTGGGCAACGCCGTCCCGCAACCTCTCCGTTACCAGAGAGATTGCGGCACGGCGGCTAATGGCTGGACACTTGGGGCCTCACTGCGCACACTATCATCTTGATAGTGCGCTGTATGTTTTGAGGACCGAGGCGGTGGGCCTTCGGGCCGTTTCTTCGACCTTCGGGTCAGAGGTGGGCGCGGCAGGGGTGGTCAACCCGGCCCCCTTGTCGGGCGTTTGTGTTGGGCGGCCGCGTTTCATCGCGGCTGCAGCGGACCTTCGGGTCGGGGGATGGCGGGCCTTCAAGGCCCGCGGTTGGTGACCAGCCGGCGCCCCGGGTAGCCTGGGAAGCGGCGGCTGGAGTTGGGTTTATTTATATTTATTTGTGTGTTCTATATATGTTGTATTTTATTTGTGTAGTATATTTTATTTGTGTGTGTCTGTTATATTTGTGTGTGTGTGTAGTGCCCAATCCCGTGGTCTGGCGCCCGCCCAGGGGATGCATAGCTGGTGGGGTGAGACCAGTTGCGAGGGCGCCAATCCCAGGCCGTCATGCCTTTCAACTGTCAAGGGGGGATCACACCCCTCTTCGAACAAAAAAGACTGAAATGGAAGTTACAACAGTTGAAAATATTCTCCGGGCGGGTCCCAGCCTCAGCGAGGTTGGGGAATCCCGCGGCGCTTCTGCGTCCTGCCCCGTGTATACGGAGGGGGCAACAACTGTGACGACGAGGACAGGGAGGTTGAGTTTGAGGATAGGGAGGAAGAAGAAGGAGGAAGAGGAGAAGGTAGGGCGATTAGCTGGGCCCGTTTCGCGGCTGTCATCTGATTCAGATGCCAGCCTAGAAACGGTGGCGTCGTCCACGACCGAGAAGAGAGGGAGGGTGACGCGATCATCTGCGTCATCGCGAGACTCGCGCCGAAAGTTCTATTCGGCGTATGGGGACTCGGAGGAGGAGTCGGACCGAAGATCGTCTGACATGAGCGTGACAGAGGTCCCGGGACCAAGTTCCCGAGCCTCCGAATTCCGCAAGCGAAGGGTTACGGAGGATGGAGCCAGGCTCAGTGACGGAGAAACCAGGGCGTCACCAGCCAAGCTGACCACATCCAAGCGAGGCCGCGGACGTCCGCCCACTACGGGCCAATACGTCGGCATGGCAAAGGCAAAGGAGGACTACAATAGGCAGAAGAAAGAAGAGATACGCCTTGAAGCGGAGGCGGATCTTGCGAAGGAGATGGCGTGGAAGAGGGAGGAACGGCTGCAGCTGACCTCCCGACTCCCCAACGTCAAGGAGGGCCAGATGGCCACTGAAACCGACCTGGTGGCGGTCGACGGGGTGCTCGAGAATGCAACTTCGACCATCCTCGCCGTAGCATTCAGGTCGAAGAACATCAAGGGAGACTTGGTCCGCGACTTAAAGGAAGCGGTTGGAGCCATCCAAAGATCCTTCGAGGTTGTGAGGTCGCGGCAAGTCTCCGATGAGGTGGCTCTCCTTATAGAGAGCAACAAGAAGCTGCAGGCACAGCTCGAAGAGCTGAGACGCGAGATGGCCACCCGGATGGCACAGACCCAGGCCCCGGTCGCCGCTGTCGATGAGGAAGGGCTGGAGAGGCGGATTACCGAACGAATCGGTACAATAGTGAGTGCCCGTCTCGAGGGCCTCGAGGTGGGCGGAAGGTTGCTTCCAGAGAAGAGCTACAGGCCTCCTCTGGAGGCAGACCGCAGGAGGGAGGCGGCAGCGACGGCCAAGTCGTCGCCCCCACCCCCCGAGGTGACCCCTGCCCCGTCTAGCGCTCCGGTCTCTAAGGGAGAGCAGGCGGGAAGTGCGGCAAGCAAGAAGGAGGGGAAGAAGAAGGGGAAAGGGAAAACGGTCCCTGCCCCGGCCACTGCCCCTGCTCCGACCCCAGCCCCAGCACAACGTGCCCCCGTGGCACCGGCGCCACGTCCACAAGCCCCCCAGGAAGGGCAGTGGACGGAGGTGGTTAAACGGGGGTCCGCAAGGAGGAAGGCCACGAGGACGGAACCGCAGCGTCCTGCACGGAGCCAGGCCCCATGGCCGGTACCGATGACGACGAGGCCGCCCGTCACCAACAAGGAGAAGGCAGCCAAACTCCGCCCGCCACGCACAGCAGCTGTGGTCATCACGCTGCAGCCGGCAGCAGTGGAGCGAGGCGCGACGTACGCCAATGTCCTAAACGAGGCTATAAACAAGATCAGCCTCCCAGACATTGGCGTGCCTCCTCTTAGAATGAGGACATCGGCGACGGGAGCCAGGGTCTTGGAAGTCCCCGGCACCGAAAAAGGGGAGAAGGCCGACACCCTGGCCGGAAAGCTGCGAGAGCTCTTCGCAGGCGCAGAAGGCGTCGTGATCTCCAGGCCGGAAATCTCCACAGATATCCGTGTGACCGGCCTGGATGATTCAATCGACCAGGCAAAATTAGCTGCAGCACTGGCCAGTGCCGGAGGCTGCCCAGAGTCGGCCATAAGTGCTGGACTGATCCGGAAGGGACCGGCCGGAATGGGAACAGCGTTTGTACGCTGCCCATTAACGGCCGCAAAAAAGATTGTCGCAGGGGGCGGCCGTCTATTGGTTGGGTGGTCGGCTGCGCGGGTACGGGTCTTGGATCCGAGGCCCCGCCGCTGCTTCCGATGCCTCACGCTGGGCCATGTTAAGGCCAAGTGCGAGTCCGAGGTGGACCGCAGCGATGAATGCTATCGCTGCGGTCGGAACGGTCATAAGGCCGTTACGTGCTCCGCCGCCCCACACTGCACACTATGCGCAGCTGCTGGGAAGCCGGCGGATCATCTTTCTGGGGGCAAAGCTTGCGCCAAGCCCCCAGCCAGGAACAAGACCAGAAGGAAGCCGGCTGCGATGGAGACCACGGTCCAGTCGCAGTCCGCTGGCCTCCCTACACCGGAGCAGACGGGCAGCATGGAGGTAGGTTAGTATGCAACTAACCTTCCTCCAGGCGAATGCCAACCACTCTGCGGGGGCTCAGGATCTTCTCCTGCAGTCTATGGCGGAGTGGTTGGTAAACATCGCTGTGGTCGCCGAGCCGTATGTGGTCCCGCCCCGAACTGATTGGGTGGGAGACCGGGACGGCTTGGTGGCCATCACAACGCAAAGTTCGGCGCAATCTCCGCCCCTCGACCTGATGTCCAGGGGTGGGGGCTATGTGGCGGCCTCGATCGACGGGGTGCTAGTCGTGGGTGTGTACTTCTCCCCAAATAGGCCCCTCGTCGAATTCGAGGCCTTCTTGGATGAGGTCGGAGATGTTGTCGCTCGGAGCCATCCCCGGTCCGTCGTAGTCCTCGGGGACCTCAACGCCAAATCCTTGGCGTGGGGGTCCCCGGCGACGGACGCACGGGGTAGGGCCGTAGTCGAATGGGTCGGGACACTGGGCCTCTGCGTTTGCAATATTGGCTCAGAGAACACGTGCGTGCGGCGAGGGGGAGGGTCAGTGATTGATGTGACGTTCGCAACCCCCGCGCTCGCACGTCGTGTTAATGATTGGCGAGTTCTGGTGGACGAGGAGACGCTGTCGGACCACAGGTACATCCGATTCAGCGTCGCCTCGTCCGCGGGAGCCATGGAGAGGAGGGTGCCGGTTCGGGAGCGTCGCTGGGCCTTGAAGCGTCTGGATAGTGAGATCCTCAAGGAAGCAGCCATGGTCCAGGCGTGGAATCCCCCACCGGCGGAACCGACTAGTGTGGACGAGGAGGCCAACAACCTTTGCAGGGCCATGGTGGCCGTATGCGACGCTGCCATGCCGCGGGTGAGGGGGCTTCCGTCGCGACGTCAGATGTTTTGGTGGACCGAGGAGATCGCCGGGCTGCGTCGCCGGTGTGTGGCGAGACGCCGGCGCTATCAGCGGTACCGGCGAAGACGGCGCCGAGAAACGGAGGTGTCGGAGGTCCTCTACGCGGAATACCGCGAGGCATCCGTGGCCCTGCGTACGGCCATCAAGAAGGCGAAGGCGGAGGCGTGGGCAGACCTGCTCGCAACTCTCGAGCGGGATCCCTGGGGGAGGCCGTACAAGATGGCGAGGCGCAAACTTCGCCCCTGGGCCCCCCCAGCCACTACTACGCTGGAACCGTCAGTGCTCCAAAGGGTTGTGGAGGGGTTGTTCCCCGGGGATCTGGGGACCGAATTTGCCCTTCCCTTCGCGGTGGCATCACAGGCGGAAGATAACGAGGAGGAGGACAGCCGAGTGCCCGAGGTCTCAGAAGGTGAACTCGGAGCGGCTGTCCTCCGCATGAATGCCAAAAATACGGCGCCAGGTCCAGACGGGATCCCGGGACGCGCGTGGGCACTTGTGCAGGATGAGTTGGGGCCGCGGCTGAGGAGTTTGCTCAGCCGCTGCATGGAAGAAGGCCGCTTCCCCAGACGCTGGAAGGAGGGGAAACTGGTTCTTCTAAGGAAGGAGGGGCGTCCGGCAGACCAGCCTGCCGGGTACCGCCCCATTGTGTTACTGGACGAGGCCGGCAAGCTCCTCGAGCGAGTTGTAGCGGCCCGCCTCGTCCGGCATTTCGAGTCTGTCGGCCCAAACTTGGCCGACCAACAGTTTGGTTTCCGTGGAGGTCGTGGCACGGTGGACGCTATATCCCGTGTCCGGGACCTATCGGAGGAAGCGTGCTCTGCGGGAGGGGTGTTGATGGCAGTATCGTTGGATATTTCCAATGCATTCAACTCCCTCCCGTGGCCCACAATAAAGGCGGCATTGGGGTACCACGGCGTCCCCCGGTATCTACAGCGCCTTGTGGGGGACTACCTTTCAGACAGAGAGGTAGTGTACCCGACGGCAGCAGGGCAGGGGAGGACCCAGATAAATCGGGGCGTTCCGCAGGGGTCGTGCTTAGGGCCCCTGCTTTGGAATGTAGGATACGACTGGGTCCTCCGGGGCGCCAACTTGACTGGCATCGGCGTCACGTGTTACGCCGATGACACGCTAGTCACCGCCCGAGGAGAAAACTACCGGGAGGCGTCCATACGGGCCACAGCCGGTGTTGCAGCGGTGGTTGACCGCATTCGGAGATTGGGTCTGAGAGTGGCGCTGGAGAAATCCGAGGCCATTCTGTTCCACGGACCTCGGAGAGCACCTCCTGCTGGCGCCAGCATCATCGTGGGCGGAGTCTCCATCGCTGTCGCGCCGACGCTGAAATATCTCGGCGTCGTCCTGGACAGCAGATGGAGATTCGACGCCCACGTGCGCCAGCTGACGCCGAAGCTCGCAGGGACGGCAGCTGCTCTGAGCAGACTGCTTCCAAACATTGGAGGAGGAGACGGGGCCTGCCGCCGCCTATACATGGCGGTGGTGCGCTCAATGGCCCTCTATGCGGCCCCGATCTGGGCGGGGACTCTTCGCCCCTTAGATGTCGCCGCCCTTCAGGGGGCCCAGAGGGTCATGGCAGTCAGAGTGTGCCGCGGATACCGCACACTCTCCCACGAGGTGGCCTGCGCTTTGGCCGGTTCCTTGCCATGGGGGCTAGAGGCTGAGGTTCTATCCTCGGTCTTTTGGCGCAGGGCCCAGGCGAGGGAGCGCGGCCTTCCTCCCGCACCTCAGGAAGTGGTGCGGTGGAGGAGGGATGCGAGGCGGGACGCGGAAGCGTCGTGGAGAAGAAGTCTCCTCGCAGGGCCCACCAGGAGGGGGGACGGCGCCATCCGACTCTTGGAGGCGATCCGTCCCGTACTCGAACGGTGGACCCGGCGAAGACACGGCGGTCTAACTTTCCGCCTGACGCAGATTCTGTCCGGACACGGGTGTTTCGGCAGATATCTCGCGAATGTGGCAAGAAGAGAGGCTACCCCGGAATGCCACCAATGCGGCCGGGCGGAGGATACCGCCCAACACGTCATAGAGGCATGCCCGGGAGCGGAGGGGCCGCGACAGGAACTGGTCGCAGCCATTGGAGGAGACCTGTCCCTGGCG
>OV928046.1:7500-167500 GCA_931315375.2 Opisthograptis luteolata
AACCTAACCTAAACCTAACCTAACCTAACCTAACCTAACCTAACCTAACCTAACCTAACCTAACCTAACCTAACCTAACCTAACCTAACCTAACCTAACCTAACCTAACCTAACCTAACCTAACCTAACCTAACCTAACCTAACCTAACCTAACCTAACCTAACCTAACCTAACCTAACCTAACCTAACCTAACCTAACTTAACCTAACCTAACCTAACCTAACCTAACCTAACCTAACCTAACCTAACCTAACCTAACCTAACCTAACCTAACCTAACCTAACCTAACCTAACCTAACCTAACCTAACCTAACCTACCTAACCTAACCTAACCTAACCTAACCTAACCTAACCTAACCTAACCTAACCTAACCTAACCAACCTAACCTAACCTAACCTAACCTAACCTAACCTAACCTAACCTAACCTAACCTAACCTAACCTAACCTAACCTAACCTAACCTAACCTAACCTAACCTAACCTAACCTAACCTAACCTAACCTAACCTAACCTAACCTAACCTAACCTAACCTAACCTAACCTAACCTAACCTAACCTAACCTAACCTAACCTAACCTAACCTAACCTAACCTAACCTAAAACCTAACCTAACCTAACCTAACCTAACCTAACCTAACCTAACCTAACCTAACCTAACCTAACCTAACCTAACCTAACCTAACCTAACCTAACCTAACCTAACCTAACCTAACCTAACCTAACCTAACCTAACCTAACCTAACCTAACCTAACCTAACCTAACCTAACCTAACCTAACCTAACCTAACCTAACCTAACCTAACCTAACCTAACCTAACCTAACCTAACCTAACCTAACCGAAGGAGGCAACGGTGGTAGCACTGAGAAAGCCGGGAAAAAGGAACTACTCAGAGCCGAAATCCTACAGGCCAATTGGACTATTGCCAGTGATGGGGAAGATCCTGGAGAAAATGCTCATCGGAAGGATCAGATGGCACATACTCCCGAGACTAAGCCCCCGGCAATTCGGATTCGTTCCGCAGCGCAGCACGGAGGACTCCCTCTATGTCCTAATGCGACGCATACGTGACAAGCTTCAACAGAAGAGGCTTGTCACCATGGTGTCGCTGGACATAGAGGGAGCCTTCGACAGTGCGTGGTGGCCTGCGATCCGAGTCCGACTTGCCGAGGAGAAGTGCCCGGTCAATCTAAGGAGAATCTGCGACAGCTATCTTCGAGAAAGAACCGTACGCCTGAGATACGCCGGAGAAGAGGTAACAAAGCCAACGAACAAGGGATGCGTACAGGGATCGATAGGAGGTCCATTGTTCTGGAACGTACTCTTGGATCCACTCCTTCAGGAACTTGAGAGGAAGGGGCACTACGTGCAAGCGTTTGCAGACGATATAGTCCTAGTCTTCGATGGTGAGACCGCGCTGGAAATCGAAGGACGTGCCAATGCCGCGCTCGAACATGCTAGGGCGTGGGGCGTCATGAATAAGTTAAAGTTCGCACCACACAAAACTGTGGCCATGGTAATTACCAGAAAGTTGAAATATGACACCCCACGCCTGAGCATGGGCGGGGTCGACATTGGCATGTCCAAGGAGATTAAACTGCTGGGTCTCACCATCGACGAAAAGTTGACATTCAACACCCACGTCGCAAACGTCTGCACGAGGGCTCTAAACCTCTACAAACAACTGTCGAGAACTGCAAAGATACAGTGGGGATTAAACGGGGAAATCATAAGGACAATTTACACAGCAGTCATCGAACCGACCATAATGTATGCGGCAAGTGCGTGGGCTCCGGCAACAAACAAGATAGGTGTCAAAAATAAACTCGATGCGGTGCAGCGAGGTTTCGCTCAAAAAATCGTGAAGGCGTATAGGACGGTGTCCCTGAACTCTGCGCTATTACTTGCCGGGTTGCTTCCTTTGGACATAAGAATCCGCGAAGCGGCTCTTCTGTATGAAACAAAGAGAGGCTACACCCGGCAGGTAATAGGAGACAGAACGATGGAGACGCCAATCCCGTACGCCACAGCGATCCACCCAGCGGAACACCGAAAACTGCAGTTCACATGTCTGGCGGACGGAGAGGCATTGGCCCAGAACATCAGTGACGGTCTCAACGTCTATACGGATGGAAGTAAGATCGAGGGTAAAGTGGGTGCAGCTCTATCCATTTGGGATGGAGCTGTTGAGACCGGAACCCGAAAGCTGAAACTGGACGAATGCTGCTCCGTCTACCAGGCGGAACTTCTGGCTCTACGCGAAGCGACGGAGAGGGTCCTGGGAACCGCGGGGTCGCGCTGCAACATCTACTGCGACTCACGAGCCGCCCTCGAAACTGTAACCAACAACGCTTCCCTCCATCCCCTCGCTGTAAAAATTAGGGAAAATCTCCAGAAGCTACAAGAACAACGCAAAATAATGAAACTATTTTGGATAAAAGCACACGTGGGGATGGAGGGTAACGAAAGGGCCGACGAGTTAGCGAAGAGTGCAGCGTTGACCCTGAAAGTCAGGCCCCACTATGATAGCTGTCCGGTCTCATTCGCCAAACGGCAAATCCGATTGGATTCGCTCGACGAGTGGAACCGGCGCTATCAGGGTGGGACCACGGCTGGGACAACCAGGATCTTCTTTCCGGACGCGATCAGGGCGCACCAAACGGTGAAGAGAATGACCACCATGGACCCAAAAATAGTCCAAATGCTGACGGGGCACGGCGGGTTCTCCTCGTACTTGTATCGATTCAAGTGCAAGGAGAACCCGGCGTGTGAATGTGACCCAGAAGTGGAAGAAAGTGCGGTCCACGTTATTACGGAATGCCCGGTTTATGGAAAGGATAGATGCGATATAGAGAACGAATTAGGTATAAATGTAAAAATTGAAAATCTCAGCGACATAATCGAGCAGAGTAGTAAAAGAGACAGGTTCTTGGAATTTTGCAAAAGCGTGATTAATAAAGTTGTAAAAAAGAATAAAAATTAAAAATTTAGTTTAAATTGGTATAACCTTAGTATATAATGTGTATATACTAATTGTATAACCGTAGTAAGATGTTTTGTATAATAATAATTTTAGAAATAAGAACGTAGTAAAATTAATAATGTAAAAATGAAAAGTGTAATAAATTAGATGTAACTTAGAATAAGAAAAACCTGTAAACATAAAACTTGTATAAACTTGGAAAATTGTGTAAACTTAGGAAACTGTGGATAGATGAACGATGTATAGATTTAAGAACATATGAAAAGAAAAATAGTATTAAGACTTGAAAAATTTATTGAAATAAAGAAACCCCTTGAAAGCACAAACGTAGAAATCCCTTGTAATAAGTATGAAAGACGATGAGCAAAAGAAAGACAAAGTATGCGGAAAGTGAGAAAAGACCAGAATGAAAGAAAAGACAGTAGACAAGAACTCCGACACGCGGGGTCGGAGCCAGGTAGCTCGCGGGCCGGGCCAAAAGCGCCCGGACGGTAGGAAAAAAAAAAAAAAAAAAAAAAAAAAAAAAAAAAAAAAAAAACCTAACCTAACCTAACCTAACCTAACCTAACCTAACCTAACCTAACCTAACCTAACCTAACCTAACCTAACCTAACCTAACCTAACCTAACCTAACCTAACCTAACCTAACCTAACCTAACCTAACCTAACCTAACCTAACCTAACCTAACCTAACCTAACCTAACCTAACCTAACCTAACCTAACCTAACCTAACCTAACCTAACCTAACCTAACCTAACCTAACCTAACCTAACCTAACCTAACCTAACCTAACCTAACCTAACCTAACCTAACCTAACCTAACCTAACCTAACCTAACCTAACCTAACCTAACCTAACCTAACCTAACCTAACCTAACCTAACCTAACCTAACCTAACCTAACCTAACCTAACCTAACCTAACCTAACCTAACCTAACCTAACCTAACCTAACCTAACCTAACCTAACCTAACCTAACCTAACCTAACCTAACCTAACCTAACCTAACCTAACCTAACCTAACCTAACCTAACCTAACCTAACCTAACCTAACCTAACCTAACCTAACCTAACCTAACCTAACCTAACCTAACCTAACCTAACCTAACCTAACCTAACCTAACCTAACCTAACCTAACCTAACCTAACCTAACCTAACCTAACCTAACCTACAACCTAACCTACAACCTAACCTACAACCTAACCTACAACCTAACCTAACCGTGACGTGCGGCGAAGCGTTCGCGTTCGCGTTCGCGTTCGCGTTCGCGTTCGCGTTCGCGTTCGCGTTCGCGTTCGCGTTCGCGTTCGCGTTCGCGTTCGCGTTCGCGTTCGCGTTCGCGTTCGCGTTCGCGTTCGCGTTCGCGTTCGCGTTCGCGTTCGCGTTCGCGTTCGCGTTCGCGTTCGCGTTCGCGTTCGCGTTCGCGTTCGCGTTCGCGTTCGCGTTTGCATGGCATGGCATGCCTTGTGCCTATCACAACACTATTGTACTATTGTTAGTAGTGAGCATAAGTTATTTTCCTGACCATGATACTGATGCTTCATTGCCTGATAGCACATAATCACTCGTCCCGGGCGCGAGTGACTACATCCACACAGACAACATGTGAAGCACATGGAACACAGCGCAGGAAAAACTACAGGTGCTATACTACAGAACATTCAATTAATTAATGTATGGTTGTACTGTACTATTTTACTTTATTGAGCATTCTGTACACATATTTATAATCCGAACCATGATACTGGCGCTTCATTGCCTGACAGCACATACTCACTCGTCCCGGGCACGAGTGACTACATTCACACAGACAACTAGTGAAGCACTTAGAACACAGTTTTGGAAAATATGCTACTAGAATATTCAAACAAGACGAATTGAAATACCAAAAGCGACTTCCAATTGGAACACAGCGCAGTAAAATACAGAATACATATTGAAAGGCCCATCATGGAACTCTCCGCCCAATATGAGCAGAGAAGACCAAGACCGTTTTCCAATTGTACTATTTACCTTTTAGAACTCCCCACCCAGCATGAGCAGAGAAATACCAAAGGCGACTTCCAATTGTACTATTCAGATCTCGGAACTCCCCACCCAGCATGAGCAGAGAAATACCAAAAGCGACTTCCAATTGTACTATTCACATCTTGGAATTCCCCGCCCACCATGAGCAGAGAAATACCAAAAGTGACTTCCAATTGGAACACAGCGCAGTAAAATACAGAATACTATTGAAAGGCCCATCATGGAACTCTCCGCCCAATATGAGCAGAGAAGACCAAGACCGTTTTCCAATTGTACTATTTACCTTTTGGAACTCCCCACCCAGCATGAGCAGAGAAATACCAAAAGCGACTTCCAATTGTACTATTCACTTCTTGGAACTCCCCACCCAGCATGAGCAGAGAAATACCAAAAGCGACTTCCAATTGTACTATTCACTTCTTGGAACTCCCCGCCCACCATGAGCAGAGAAATACCAAAAGCGACTTCCAATTGGAACACAGCGCAGTAAAATACAGAATACATATTGAAAGGCCCATCATGGAACTCTCCGCCCAATATGAGCAGAGAAGACCAAGACCGTTTTCCAATTGTACTATTTACCTTTTGGAACTCCCCACCCAGCATGAGCAGAGAAATACCAAAAGCGACTTCCAATTGTACTATTCAGATCTCGGAACTCCCAACCCAGCAAGAGCAGAGAAATACCAAAAGCGACTTCCAATTGTACTATTCAGATCTTGGAACTCCCCGCCCACCATGAGGAGAGAAATACCAAAAGCGACTTCCAATTGTACTATTCACATCTTGGAACTCCCCGCGCACCATGAGCAGAGAAATACCAAAAGCGACTTCCAATTGTACTATTCACATCTCGGAACTCCCCGCCCATCATGAACGGAGAAATACCAAAAACAACTTCTTCGTCTTTGATACAAAACTGATGAGCTGCTGCTGCCATTCAGCATATAATGCAGCTTCGTGACACCTCTTTAGTTTGGTGTGCCATCTTCGCTCCGCATTCATAAAATGGCCTTTTAATGTGGACGCTATTTTTAAATTTAGCAACAGTACTTTTTTTTTTCTTTTCATAGTCTTCACCACATTCGTTGGACTTCTACACCATTATTTCTATCGTTGTAACCTTTAACCACGTCTGTTGCATTTTACTCATCGTACGGCCCAGATTCAGTCTTATATTTCCATTCAAGATTCCGATGCTTCATTGTCTGATAGCACATACTCACTCGTCCCGGGTGCGAGCGAATACATTCACACAGACAGCAATTGAAACACTTGGAACTCAGCGCAGGAAAATACAAACGAATACACGAGCTACAGATAGAGCTAAACGAACCTACGAGCTACAGATTGCAGTCCAACGCCACTGAATCTACATTTCTTCAACTCATCTTTAGTGTCCCATTTGGACAGCTCCTTTTTGTGTTGTTTTTGCACCAAATCAGCAGCAAAGATGATGAGCTGCGCTTGCATTCAGCAGCTCATGCAGCTTATTGCATTTGCCTATTACGACATGAGGCTCTTAATGTCGTAATAGGCACAAGCAGAGCGGTATACTGTTTGCTTGTACTGCTTGCTGGTGTGTATTATAACACAACTGTTTTGTGCCTTCTTAGGAGATTCTTTTGAACCAGCAATTTTCCCATTTGTGCAGCCCCTTTTGTGTGTTGTTTTTGCATCAAACGAGCATTAAAGCTAATGAGCTGCTGCGTTCATTCAGAAACTCATGCAGCTTATTGCTTGTTGTGCCTATCACGACATGGGGCTTTTAAAGCAGTTTTTTAAAGTACAGGGCGGTGCACTGTTTCCTTATACTGCTTGTCTTTGTGTTTTATATCACAGTTGCTTTTGTGCCTTGTTAGATCTTTCTATATCAACAATGTTCCCATTTGTGTTGTTTTTGCATAGAATCAGCACCAGAATTGCTGCGCCAAGCACACGCATTTTCGTAACATCTCTGCTACTTTAAGCACTGGGTGTACAATCTCTGCTACATTTAGCATTTATTTTTTACATTTATAGCATTTAAGATACTTGAGCTGCATTGCTTGATAGCATAAATACTACACACAGACAACAAGTATTTGAAACACAGCGCATAAAAATGCAGATAGGCTAACTGCCTTGGTTAACTGTATTGCTGTACTGTATACGTACTGAGCATTAGTTATTTATTTATTAGTTAGTCACATATATTTCCAACTATGATACTGATGCTTCATTGCCTGATAGCACATACTCACTCGTCCCGGGAGCGAGCGAATACATTCACACAGACAACATGTGAAGCACTTGGAACACAGCGCAGGAAAATACAAGTGCTAACTGCCACTTCATAACATTGAACCTAATCAAATCTCATTTGTTATTTATTAAATTAGATTTTGTTTTTACACCTTTTTACAGGGTAGCGTTTGATTATGTACTTAGTCGCAGCCCAGCAGACATCAAATACGATGCTTAGACGTTAGCCAGAACGCGACACCAGCACTAATCATCGTTCGCAGCATCAACCATATAGACTGACGCCACAAACCCAACTTCCTGTGATGTACAATTCTATAACATATACCGGTTGGCAGGCGCCTACATATGGTAAACCACGTATGAGCTCCCACCCCCGTTTCCGCCGATCCGTCACGGATCCATCTTCTTTGCGTGAAGGCGAAAGGCAGCTGCAAAAGGGTAAATTAGGAGAAAAACCCATCGCTACCGCCTAACGACCTCCGCTCTCCCGAGGCCTCAACTCTGCCTCCTACGCTCGCAGGACACAAGAGGAGTCTCCACTCGGTGTTATATACTCGTACAATTTTATAATATATACCGGGCGGCAGGAGCATACATATGGAAAACCACGTATGAGCTCCCACCACCCCCACCGATCCATCACGAATTCTTTCTCTCCTTGTGAAGGCGAAAGGCAGCTGCAAAAGGGTACATTGGGAGAAATAAACCCTCTCGCTACCACCTAACGCCATATTTCTCCTGGAATCTGCGTCCTTCGCTCGCAGGACACACGACCAAGTCACATACTGTAATTCCCCGCCCTTCATGAGCAGAGAAGTACCAAAAGCAACTTCCAATTGTACAAGTCACATCTCGGAACTCCCCGCTCACCATGAGCAGAGGAATACCAAATGTGGGAACTGGCTCTCAAGTGTGGCTGCCAGAACTCAGATATAGGTGCTTGGTGACAGCCTCTTCATTTGAGATGGTTGCCTAGCAGCACTACCAAGTGTTCTTTCAGCAAGCTATGGTTTCATCAGGAAGTTTTCCTTCACTGAAAGCTCAAGCTCATTGTAGTTTTCGATCCCAAGGGCTGCGGATTGCAGACCGACGGCTCTATCACTCTGAGTCATCATCTCTTTACACACAATGTAGTAAAATTTCACACGCATATGCGTTTCCTTTCACTCATCATATTTCTTCGTTTTTTATATTTCAATCCAAGATAGTGACGCTTTATTGCCTGATAGCACTTACTCACTCGTCCCGGGTGCGAGTGAATACATTCACACAGACAGCAAGTTCACTTGAAACACAGCGCAAGAAAATAAATGCTAATTGTTACTTCGAAACATAAAACTAAATTGTATTACATTGGTTATCGCCAAAAGGCAATGACCACTATAATGTAATTGTGGCTTTCCCACACCATAATAACTTAACTCACTATGGTATGGTACTGAGTATTATATTTTCGAAGTAAAGACATACGAGTAGTATGTCGGTCGGTCGTACATAATAAGGCACGTGCTCGCTACGCGAAGCTGCAACGCACTCGGCGGCCCCGCGTCCTCGTGCATGCTTCACGAGAGCGAGCCGCCGCGTTCGACCGGTCGGTGCGGTGTCCGCGCCGGTAAACATTAAAACAAAATCAAATTTCTGATTGGTAACAAAGTCATATCAACAATATCATTTCCTTTTCAAAACATGGTGTTGATTTGTTATTTTTATCTTTTTATAGGGTAGCGCTTGACCATGTGGTAACAAGTACCAAAAGGCACGCCTGTAGTAACGCAGACGACGAACGATCTCTATGCTGCGTCTACGTTGGGTGAGAAACCAGAGTAGGTCTTTGACTATAGTCTTTGACTACAATGCTATGTGCTAAGTGACAATGTGTTAGAAGGTGGCGCCACCTACACCTGTATTGGGCACTGAATCTCAAGCGGGACTGTCGGGACGTCGATAGGTGTTTGGCGACAGATGTTAAACTTGAGGGTGGTGGCTAGCCAGGCGAGCACTAGATTATATAATACCCTTCCACCAAGCTAATCGAGTCCACGAGCTACGGCTCACAAGCCGCCGTCACTACCACTGAGGGTAAATTGATTCGGCTCATCTCTATACGGTCTATACCACTCCACCGATCGCTTTACATAGGTATCTCTTATAATATTCCATAAATATTTCGCGCTGTCATTCTCTTTCATGTTCACTTTTCGGAATATGGCGTTATTTACATTTATTTGTCTGATCGCGCAGACCCAAGGCGGATGCTATTATGTTCTTAACATGTCACTATTATATATCAATTAGGCGACCGAAGCCAATTACCTAATTAACAAGTAAAATTTCACAAGTGAGTAATTTAATTCGCACCATAAAAATAATAGTAAATTTTCATGAGATTTTTTATTTTTTATTATTTACTAAGTTTATCATACAAATTTCATCCAAGATAAAGATGCTTCATTGCCTGATAGCACATACTCGCTCGCCCCGGGTGCGAGTGTTTCCGCACACACAGACAACAAGTTCACTTGAAACACAGCGCAAGAAAATACAGATGCTTCTAAACGTAATACTAAATTATATTAAATTGGCTATCGCCGTATGGGCCATGACCGGATATAATATAATTGTGGTATTCCCATGCCATCATCTGCCATATAGCATACTATGGTATAGTACTGAGTATTACGTTTTCGAAGTAATCACCATGAATGCCAACATGCGTGTAGCCGGAGCGCACTCGGCTGCTCCGCATTCTCATGCTGGACGAGGCACCGTCGCTTTCTATGCCCCCGAACGTTGTAAAACCGAGTTTGGGTGTTGTATAGAAATTAATTTATAATTATTTATATTTTTAATTTTATTTTATTGTTTTACTGCTTACAGTGTAACTTTTGAGCACAAGTCACCTGATGTTAAGTGACGATGTGGTTGAAGGTGGCGCCACGCTACATCTGTTTTGGGCACTGGCTCTCAAGTGGTACTGACGGAACGTACCGATATAGGTGTGGCGTGTGGCGACAGATGTTAAACTTGAGGGTGGTAGCTAGCCAGGCGAGCACTAGAAAATGCCCTACCACCATGCTAATTCGAACTCACGAGTTACGCCTCACATGTCGACGTCACTTCCACTGAGCGTAGATCGATTCAACCCATCTCTATGCCAGTCGACCGATATCTCCTTTAAAGATCTCATATAACCCAGATAACTTTATTTTGCCACTCTTCTTCCTGTTCACTTTTCAGTCTATGACACTGTTTATATTTATTTGTCTGTCCGTGCATGCCCACGGCGGATGCCAGTACATTTTAAACATGATATTATTTTATACATGCTTATAATTATTCATCAATTATACGGTCGAAACCAATTACCACATTAATTAGTAAAATTTATCAATTGAGTATACACACCATAAAAATAATAAATTTTCATGAAAAAAAATATTATTTATTTTTTATTTATTTATTACATCATACAACTTTCATCCAAGATGAAAATGCTTCATTGCCTGATAGCACATACTCACTCGTCCCGGGTACGAGTTTTCCGCACACACAGACAACAAGTTCACTTGAAACACAGCGCAAGAAAATGATTGCTAATTGTTACTTCGAAACATAGAACTAAGTTGTATTACATTGGTTATCACCTAAGGGCAATGACCAATATAATGTGGCTTTCCCACACCATAATGAGTAATACTCACTATGGTATGGTACTGAGTAATATATTTTCTAAGTAAAGACATAGTATGTCGGTCGGTCGTATATAATATGGTACGTGCTTACTGCAACGCGAAGCTGCAGCGCACTCGGCGGCCCCGCGTCCTCGTGCATGCTTCACGAGAGCGAGCCGCCGCGTTCGACCGGTCGGTGCGGTGCCCGCGCCGGTAAACATATTTAATAAAACAAAATCAAATTTTGTTTATTGAATGGTATCAAAATCATATCAACATACCACCACCTCCACTACCATCACCATCACCACCATTACTATTACCTTTTCAAAATATGGTTTAGATTTGTTATTTGTACCTTTTTATAGGGTAGCGCTTGCACGTGTGGTAACAAGTACCAAAAGACATGCCATAAGTAACACAGACGACGAACGACTCTCTACGCTGCGTCTACGTTACATGTGAAACCACGGTAGGTACAATATAGCCTTTGACTACAACGCACCTGATGCTCAGTGACAATGTGGTAGAAGGTGGCGCCACGCTACACCTGTATTAGGCACTGGCTCTCAAGTGGTACTGACGGAACACGCCGATATAGGTGTTTGCGACAGATATTAAACTTGAGGGTGGTAGCTAGCCAGGCGAGCACTAGAATATACCCTACCACCAAGCTACGGCTCGCAAGCCGACGTCACTACCACTGAGGGTAAATTGATTCGTCTCATCCCTAATCACTCCACCGATCGCTTTGCATAGGTTTTCCTTATTATATTCCATATTTCGCGCAGTCATTCTCTTGTTCCCTTTTCTGAATATGGCGCTGCTATTTACATTCATTTGTCTGATCGTGCAGACCCAAGGCGGATCCGCTAGTATGTTCTAAACATGTCGCTATTATCTATCAATTAGGCGACCGAAGCCAATTACTAAAATTCACAACTGAGTAATGTAATGCACACCATAAAAATAATAATAAATTTTCATGAAAATTTATGTTTTTTGTTATTTACCAAGTTTTCTATGCTAATTTCATCCAAGATAAAGATGCTTCATTGCCTGATAGCACATACTCACTCGTCCCGGGTACGAGTTTTCCGCACACACAGACAACAAGTTCACTTGAAACACAGCGCAAGAAAATACAGATGCTAATTGTTACTTCGAAACATGAAACTAAATTATATTACATTGGTTAGCGCCTATGGGCCACAACCAATATAATATAATTGTGGTGTTCCCACATCATAATATGCCACTATGGTAACAGACTATGGTGTGGTACTGAGTATTACATTTTCGAAATAGATTAGCAGATGCCAAAGGCACGCCGACCACGGACGCCGCACTAGACGCTGCGGACGCCCGCCATTAGGCACATAGGATACATTAGTATCTCACACATCCACTCAATGCAATCTTCTGGTCGTATATATAATAATAAGATTGTACGTGCCACCTCCGTCAAGCATGAGCACTCGGCTGCTCCGCATTCTCTTGTTTGACGAGGCATCGTTCGTTATTATGCCCTCGAACGCTGTGACGCTCAACTCACTATGAAGTACTACTAAACTAATATTATGAAGAGGAAAGATTTGGTTGTTTGTTTAGATTGAATCGGCTCCGAAACTACTGGACCGATATAAAAATCTTTTTCACCATTATAATCCTATATCATCCCTGATGAACATAGGTGATAGAACATTTTCAAAAAAGTTAGGAATCCGCAAGAAAACTTCGTTAATGAAACCCAAGGTGTGAAAAAAAATCCTTATATCGCGTACGCGGCGGAAACTATTGACAATAGAGCAAAGTGATGTACTACAGTTTTATAGAAGGCATAAATACCTACAAAAAAGTCCGTGATACCATATGTCTAACTATTACAGTTATGTCACTATTACTACTTTCTTACAAATTAAAAGTTGATAGAAATGCCGACCAAAATCACACCATATTATTTATACCTTTGTATTAATCCCTGTTCAAATAAATCATTTCGTAACTAGGTAATACTCTTTCAATACCTACTGTAAATTAGTTTTTTAACTATTAGTATCAGTCATTCCATTCAGAGATATTACGAATTTAAAAAGTCAATCTAAAGAAAATAAGTAAATAATAATATGTAATGTTGACGGAAGAGTTGGAACGGATCTCAAAACAAGATCGTACGATGTTGTTGTTTGTTTACGTGATGTAGCTGCAGCCGGTGAGTCGCGGGGTGTCCCCGCGCCGCCAAGTGCGCGGCTCGTGTAATGTAAACTCATAACAATACGATCACACCTCCTCCTCCTCCTCTCGCTACGCATTACGTCGTCTTTCACAAACAATATGTTTTGACTTTAACTTCCTATAATTATAACCACTTTGGATGTTGACTGTGTCTAGTTTGTTTCACACTCTAGTGCTATCGACTACATACTCTTGGAGTTACATTACTAAAATACGTAAAACTTAGCAGAGAGAGACAGCGAGTGAGCAGGGTGTCCGAAGCACACGTGTAAAGATACCGCGCAAGTGGACCGCCTCCGAGACGACCAGCTCCAGCAGGTTAGGGCCTTAGGGCTAGGTGTAAAAATAGAATCCCACCAAAAACATAAATGTAAAAAGGAGGCCCAAGTTCAATACAAAAATTGTGCTTGGCTGTGGGCTTCGCCGCAAAAAGAATGGAGATCTAAATGAGTGCCAAGTTCTATGCAAATTGGCAAAAAACCCAAATATGTATTTACTAGCTGTTCCCCGCGGCTTCACCCGCGTGGGCTACAGTTTATCGCGATAAAAAGTTCAAACTATCTCTATACCAAATTTCATTTAAATCGGTTCAGTAGTTTAGTAGTGATATAATAAGTAGTGAAGTGATATTCAACCATTTATTTTAGCACACTATTTCTAGTAAAACAGTATAGGGTTTATCATCACTATCATCATCACTATCACTATCACTACTTATTATAAAACAAAGACCTCCGCGCCGCGTCTGTCTGTCTGTCTGTCTGTTCGCGATAAACTCAAACACTACTGCACCGATTTTCATGCCGTTTTCACCAATAGATAGAGTGGTTCTAGAGGAAGGTTTTGGGATATAATTTGTCATGTTTCAGTATACACTGGCTACAATATAACGATAGTCGAAAAAAAATAAGCCGTCTGGGAGCTTTCAACGAAAACGCTGCCTAAACCCTTTGAGATGTAACAAAATGATGTATGGTGGAATTGTGTATCTTATGTAGGTCTACAAAAAAGTCCGCGATAGCATATGTCTATCTCTTAAGGATAACATACTATAACAACTTTTTTACATTTCAAAAGTTATTAAAAATGCCGACTAAAATCAGACCGTGTTATCCATACTTTTATATTAATCCTTATCCAAATAAATCATTTCGTGTTCAAGATTGTTCCAATACCTGTAGATTACTTTTTGAATTGTTGAAATCGGACATTCCATTCAAAAGATATTACGAAATTAAAATGTCAATCCAATCTATACTATATTAATTAATATTATAAAGCTGCAGAGTTTGTTTGTTTGTTTGTTTGTTTGTTTGTTTGAACGCGCTAATCTCAGGAACTACTGATCCGATTTGAAAAATTCTTTCACTGTTAGATAGCCCATTTATCGAGGAAGGCTTTAGGCTATATTTTATTTCCAAAAAAATTAGGGATCCGTAAGAAAATTGCTATTTTGCAACCCAAGGTGTGAAATCGAAAACCTATTTTTGCGTGCGCTGCAAAAACTATTGACACTAGAACAAAATAATGTATTACGGGTTTGTAGGTCTCATTAGGATCTACAAAAAAGTCCGCGAGAGCATATATCTAACTATTATAGTTATGCCGCAATAAGTGATATTTTATTTCAAAAATTTAATTTTTAATGCCGCCTCTAGAAAAGGCTCTTTATTTGTATCTTGGTATTAATCCTTATCAAAATAAATAACTTATTATTCAAAACTGCTTCAATGCCTTTATAAAACTTTTAGAATCATTCAATTCGGACATTCCATTCGAAAGATATCACGAGTTTAAAAATGTAAGTAGTAGTAGAAAAATAAACCCGCCGCACCCCAGCGCAGCGGGAAACGCGGCGAGGTGAGGGAGAATCTATGAAATAGGTAGTGCGGTCGCGGACCAGGAAGACCTTTAACAGCACGATTCAAACGCGTGGTCCGAAATAAAATTAACCTAGAATTAAAATAGGATAATGGATACCTACAGCAGGTAACGCGGTGAGGGGCACCGAAGTGCGGGAATAATTTTGGAGTATACGGAATATAATTATACGCTTTCGCGCCTAAACTACTGAACCGATTTAAATGAAATTTGGTTTAGAGATAATTTGAGCCCCGGGGAAGGACATAGGATCCTTTTTATCGCGATAAACTGTAGCCCACGCGGGTGAAACCGCAGGGAACAGCTAGTGAAAAATAAAACTACCGCGCCGCTCGCGCCCCGCCCCGCCATCCATGGCCATGCATTTTGGAGAATATTATAATTATACGCTTTCACGCCTAAACTACTGAACGGATTGAAATGAAATTTGGTACATAGATAGTTTGAACCTTGGGGAAGAACATAGGATACTTTTTATTGCGATAAACTGTACGCGGGTGAAACCGCGGAGAACAGCTATTTTGATATATAAAAGCTTTCGAGAAGCTTTCGGTGAAGGAAAACATCGTGATGAAACCATAGCTTGGTGGTAGGGTATTTTCTAGTACTCGCCTGGCTAGCTACCACCCTCTTGTTAAGAATCTGTCGCCAAGCACCTATCGGTGTGTTCCGGCAGCCTCACTTGAGAGCCAGTTTCCAGTCCAGGTGTAGCGTGGCGCCATCTTCGACCACATCGTCACTTAACATCAGGTGACTTGTGGTCAAACGCTACCCTGTAAATAGAAAAAAAAAAAAAAAAAAAAATTGGTTGCCTGTAAAGTCGGTATACGGGCGAAAGTTTTACGTGACAACGACTTTGAGTGGTAAAATAATTTTAATGTGAATATTCATCTGGACGCGTGCCTTTCACTTTTTATGTCTGTCTCTCTCGCTCTTAGGCGGGCTAACCATGCCCGAGTGGAAGGGACGCGTGCCTCTCACTCGCTCTCATTGTGAGCGCATAACGTGAGCGGAGCGTAACGCAGTTTCTTGAAGTGTCACCCGGCAAACCAATTTATAAGACGTTGTCACGTCAAAATAACAATGAATACTATGTAACTTAACTAAACTATAAATAAAACAAGGATCGTTTGAACTATCTATACCTTGACGACCGATATGGCGCAATGGGCGGATAGCCGACTGTGAAGCGTGAGGTCGCGGGTTCGATTCCCGCTACAGGACAAATATTTGTGCATTGAAAAAAAAAGCGCAAGTATTTGTTCTGTGTCTGGGTGTTGTGGGTCCCCGATCCTCGTAGTTTCTGATACCCTAGATACAGGGAAACCTAGTTAGGGGTCAGAGCCTATGTATGTGATTGTGCGGGCATTATTATTATATTATTATTACCTAGACGTTCTTTAGTTAGTTCAAACGATCCAATATATGTGCCTTTATATATAAACGTATAATTATAAATAATTGTAGGCTTGTTTTATTTCTAGTTAGCTACTATACCTACTAATCTACTACTTAGCCTATGTATAAGTAATTAAATAGATAATAATTAATCCTAGCTTCTAAGACAACACGTATCATAAAAAAAAACTGGCTTTGACAATTGACAATTATTTGACATAAGCGTTAACGTCATACGTCATACGTCACCTTCACCTCGCATTCGTGAACGTCCAAACGCAAGAAAGTTTCACTTGGACGTATTTTGATCTAAACTACAAAGTTGAACAAGCAAAAAGCGCGATGGACAAATCGATCGGCGGGTAATCGTTCCGGGATGCTGAACCTGGGCGACGGCGACGCAGCGGCCCGGTGAGCGGCGCGATGTCGGTCGAGTACGTGCCGGTGAGCGAGGGCGAGCAGGACGAGCCCATCGAGCTGCCCACCGAGGAGGACGGCTCGCTGCTGCTGAGTACCGTGGCGGCGCAGTTCGCGGGCGCCAGCGGGCTCAAGTACCGCGCGGGCGGCGGGCGGCTGCGCGGCCTGCGGCTGGTGGACGAGCGCCTGGCGCCGCCGCCCGAGGGCTGGCCGGCGCACCGCTACTGGTGCGCCTTCCCGCGCGCCGCCGCGCCGCCGCCGCCGCGCCCGCGCTGCTCGGACCTCATCGTGCTGGGGCTGCCGTGGAAGACGGGCGAGGAGGCTGTGCGCGACTACTTCGCGGCGTTCGGCGAGCTGCTGATGGTGCAGGTGAAGCGCGACGCGAAGACGGGCCTCTCGAAGGGGTTCGGCTTCGTCAAGTTCGCGGAGTACGAGGCGCAGGCGCGCGCGCTGGGCCGGCGGCACATGATCGACGGGCGCTGGTGCGACGTGCGGGTGCCGAGCGGGCGCGACGCGGGCGCCGCGGCGCACCGCAAGGTGTTCGTGGGCCGCTGCACCGAGAGCCTGTCGGCCGAGGATCTGCGCGACTACTTCGGCGCCTTCGGCCGCGTCACCGACGTGTTCGTGCCGCGGCCCTTCCGCGCGTTCAGCTTCGTGACGTTCCTGGAGGGCGAGGTGGCGCAGTCGCTGTGCGGACAGGACCACATCATCAAGGGCGTGTCGGTGAACGTGTCCAGCGCGTCCCCCAAGCGCGAGCGGCCGGCGCCGCGCCCGCTGCTGGGCTGGGGGCTCGTCAACTGGGCCGGAGACGCCTGGCACCACCCGCCGCACCAGGACTCCAAGCCCTACCTCAAGTACGAATGAGGCCTTGTATATGACTAACTCTATGGTGGCTCCGCGTACCGTTGTTGATTGCTATCAGATTTTATATGAAACTAAATGTGTAAATAATTATATTATTATTATATATATATCTATTATAGTATGGTGTTATCAATCTTTGTTTCAATTTGAGCTTTATCACCTCGTCTAGGTGTTTGTACGATTGTGGGTTTTGGAGTCTTTATGGGCCCCTGCCCTGTAGCCAGAAGATTACATGTTCTCGTGTAAAGAGAGGATGGTGGGGCGTGCACTGATATTCGTTGGAGTGTTTTGATAGGCAGCATCCCATCATTGTGCAATAGTAAAGTACTGGTTGCATTATTTTGTGCTGATGTTGCTTGCAAGTTACATGGACTGTTATCCTATTGACGCATTGAAAGCATTCAAACCAAGAGGGCCCCAAAATGCTAATCACGCGCCAGTTTCAGTTTGGTTTTGGCAGTTGAAGCTGCGTAAGCTGGTAAATTATTACAAGCATTGGGTCCTCATGTTGTACATACATAAATTTCTTTAAAAATAACCTAGTCATTCCCTACATATCATAAATGCAAAAGTAACTCGTCTGTCTGTCTCGCTTTCACGCGTAAACTACTGAACTGATTTAAATGAAATTTGGTACGGAGATAGTTTGAACCCTCACGAAGGACATAGGATACTTTTTATCGCGATAAACTGTAGCCCACGCGGGTGAAACCGCAGGGAACAGCTAGTAGTCAGTAGGTTACAAATGAACAATACTTGTTTGTTACAAATAATTTATTCAATATTTATACATTGCTAGATATGATATAGGCACATCAGTCCTAAACTGCTCACCTGTTACTAAATAAATACATTATACCAGGATCTGATGGCAAAAAAAAGTTTAATAAATAGCGATTTTCATATGGCAACGAAAAATTTCGAGGAATTGTTTATGGTTTGGCTTCAAATTAGTAGGAATGCCAAGTCTTGATACTTTGGTTTATTGCATCTTTCGTGTGAACTGAAGAAGCTTTCTCTCGAATAGGGATCGATGAATGGCGAAAATCTTGTGAACATATAATAAAAATTGAAAATCAGTTCATAGAACAAGATCGATTGAGATGCCGGAGGAAAGGTTTATCATAAATACTGCGTCTTCCTCGTCTTCCTCTACCGTTGAAGACTTTTTTATGGATGTGCAGTATTTGGAACCATTTTCAAGTTGTGATAGCCTTTAATTAATAAATAAACTCATGGACAGAGTAATTGGAGTTTTCATCTAAATTTCGAACCCCACATTCGCCACAGTAAGATTTTCAAAAATTATCCTTGATCATTGGATAAATTTTTATATTTGCATGTATCACACGCAGAATCAGCCACTATAGGGAAAAAAAGTATCAAAACGTTTTACTCCAATTTCCCCTAGTATTGCTAGCGTCAATTTCTTTTTTCCCTTTTTGCCATCAGATTCTGGTAGACCTATAGCTATGTACAGTAATTATTCAGATAACTGAAAAAATGAATACACATGTTATGTTATACTAGCTGAGCCGGCGAACTTCGTATCGCCAATATATAAAAATCAATTGCTGTTCGTTAGTCTCGCTAAAATTCGAGAACGGCTGGACCGATTTGGAATAATTTTGATCTTGAAATATTTGTGGAAGTTCAGGGAAGGTTTAAAAGGTGACTTTTATTGGCGATACGAAGTTCACCGGGTCAGCTAGCTATCCCTGAACACAAATATTTCAAGATCAAAATTATCCAAATCGGTCCAGCCGTTCTCGAGTTTTAGCGAGCGTTATAGGACTAAAAAAATAGATAATTTGAAAAGCACCGCTTCATGGAAGCGCCTCGCAACACAGGACAGTGTTCCTACCTACCTAGTACTAAAATCCTTAAACACTCGAGCTACAGTGGGTATTTTTAGACGAGTAATTCGAAACCGAAAAATACAATGAATAAACTAAACCGAATTTCAGTTGTTATTAATACAATTATTTTACTTATAGCAAGATCCGCAACTCGTGACTCGCGAAAAGTGTTACAAATATTCGGAGACCGTCGCCGAGGAGGGTTCAGCGCAGGTACTTGGCGGCCCAGTCGACGCGCGCGGCGCCGCTGCCCACCGCGGCCGCTTCTGGAACAAACGCGTCGCCGATGTAGCCGCGGGCTGCACCGCATGTAGCCGCGGGCTGCACCGCATGTAGCCGCGGGCTGCACCGCACGTAGCCGCGGGCTGCACCGCACGTAGCCGCGGGCTGCACCGCATGTAGCCGCGGGCTGCACCGCACGTAGCCGCGGGCTGCCTGCGCTGCACGTGTAGCCGCGCCGCACACTGCACTCACCGCGGTGCGTGGAGAGCGGCAGCGGCCGGAACAGCGACGTGTCGATGCGCGCGCCCGCCACGTACCGCGCCGCGCCGAGGTAGGCGGCCGCGCCGCCCGCCGCGCCGCCGTGCACCACCTCGTGTCTGCAACCGGGGGATAGTTAAGTCTCGACACAATCGAGCCGTCCGACTCCCAAAAAAGCCTCGAGTCAATCCGGAACCGACGCGTCTTTCGAAATCGCAATATCTCCTTCGAACGCAGGTAAAGATTACGCTGTCGTCGAGAATCTCGTCCGTCGCTATTTGTATTCGAGGATACGTTTCCGGTCCGCGTTAACTCTGTCCCGAATATAATTGATCTCGGTCACCTACCGGACGGAGAGAGTTACCCGAGTATGTCGGCGAAACGATCGCGGAGGAGAGGCTGGCGCACGGCGGGGGGCGGGGGCGCCGCCGCGGGGCTGCGGGGCGGCGCGTCGGGCCGGCGGGCGGGCGGCGGCGGCGCCAGCGCCGCGCCCACCGCGAAGTACGGGAACCTGGAAGGCGAGCGAGCGGCCGGTCAGCACTGGGCGAGCGGGCGGGCGGCTTGCGGCGAGGGAGCGCGCGGCACGCACCGGAGCGCTTGCGGCGCCGTGGGGCGGTCGTGCGGCGCGTACTGCAGCAGCGCGTGCAGCAGCGCCAGCGCGGCGGGCGAGGCGGGCGGCACGGCGCGCGCCAGCGGCACGCCGCCGCCGCCCGGGAAGCGGAAGCGCAGCGCGGCCGCCAGCGCCAGCCCCTCGGGCCAGCGGTCGGCGGCGGGCGCGCCCAGCGCGGCGGCGATGCGGTGCAGCTGGTCGATCTCGGAGGCGCCGGGGAACAGCGGGCGCGCCGTGTACAGCTCGGCGAGGATGCAGCCCAGCGCCCACAGGTCGATGGGCGCGCCGTAGCGCGGGTCGTGCAGCAGCACCTCGGGCGCGCGGTACCAGCGCGTGGACACGTACTGCGTGTACGGCGGCCGCGAGCGCACCTCCCGCGCCAGCCCCAGGTCCGCGATCTTGACGAGCTCGGGCCCGCTGCACAGCAGGTTCTCGGGCTTGAGGTCGCGGTGGAAGAACCCGTGGCGGTGCATGTGCGCCAGCCCCTGCAGCACCTGGTAGGCCACGTTGCGCACCACCGCCTCGGGGAAGGGCCGCTCCGCGTCGCGCACCAGCTGGTACAGGTTGCCGCGCATGTACTCGAACACGAAGTACAGCGTGTCGTTCTCGCGGATCACCTCGCGCAGCTTCACGATGTTCGGGTGGTTCAGCTTCTTGAGCGACTTGACCTCGCGCAGACTCATGGCCTCGTCCCACGAGTAGTACTTGCGCTTCATGCGCTTGATGGCCACCCGCTCGCCCGAGTCGCGGCGCTGCGCCAGCGCCACGGACCCGTACGTGCCGTCCCCCAGCTGCTGCAGCACCACGTACCGGTTCATCTCCTCACTCTTCCCTTCCCGAGCCCTCTCCCATCGCCTCTACTGTGAGGCGCTCCTGTGATGCTTCTTTGCATTCATTTCGTTGTTACAGTCTCTAGCGCTGATTTTTCATCAAGATTTTATATTATAATACTAGGTATAGCTAATTTGTAGTCCCAAACTATTTCAAATAGAAGGTGGTTTTAAAAGTAATAGACAACAATTAAATTCTTACGATTTAAGTAACGTAGGTAGGTGGTACCTCTAAGACAAAACACTAGGCACGCGCACGACTTATCACACTCGTTATAATATATTTAATATGTAGTACATACTGTAACATACAAATCTCAAAAACACAAAAAAGTAAGTGAAACTACACGATCGATTATTTTTGCTTTTTTGATGATCTGTGAAGACAAGCAAAGAGAATATATATATATATTTATTTGTTATCATTCCGTCACCATGACTACCGCAGTAAGTTATTCTGTCAAGCATCGTCGTATCGCAGGGATCACAGGGATGCGATAATGTGCGCCCTAATAATGAACAGCCTGATAGCCATGGGTAACTCCGGACACAACTATATCTTCGGATACATAGAATTATAAGAAATTGACCCAAAATAAAATTTGGTACAGAAAAAGGAAAGCTTTGCTTTCTTAACTTATAACTATACCCAAAAAGTTGTAACAATAATCTAGAAAGTAGATTATTGCCTACAAAAATAATAACTTTATTGTGAACAGTGTATCTAATTTTAGAAGTCGGTAAGAGCGGCAAAAATTGAATAGCTTTGGGGCGGCAAATGTGTAAATACAGCACTGATCGTAACTCATACAAGGCAGTTTCATTATGTTATATTTATTTTAGTGCTTATTAAAAGTGTGTTTGATAATTTTTTTAGACAAATTAATATCTTTCCATATTACATAATCGTTCCGCGGATATACGAGTCTTCACAGATACTCATTACTCAGTGGATATATTTGAAAGCCGGAGTTAATTATCTCCGTTACATTATTGTCCCCTCCTTGGAGTGAGTTAAGATATATTCACTCCGGGACCGGAGTTAGCCCATGGCTACAGCCTGATGATCCATGTACATGGGTTTCGAAATATCAGGTCGTGTTTTATCTGGAATTATTGGCAGGACAAAAACGGGCCGTGTAGATAATGTACAGGCGATAATGCACATACATTCTCTTTGATAATGCACAGCGTGATAATCCAAAGCCAACCATAGACAAAGATAGACTTTCCTCTCTGACAGTTGTCAATCAAGTTTGATTGATACCTCGTCTGTAAGTGACAGAGAAACATTTTTTATCAGTATTTGACTTTGCTTATTGTTTTAATTTATTGATAGTATGCATTAGGTACATAAAATATATAACTTAACCATAGTGTAAAAGTAGATTAGGGGGTGGCCCTTGAGCCGCCAATATGTTTCTTTTCATCTGTGGTCAAATGGCACTGGAATGATCAAACGAAGCATGGAGTATTACATTATATTTAATCTGTGGTGAATAGTGGTGATGTACATGGATTATCAGGCCGTACATTATTAGACACATTAGACAGTTTATAATCTACATAGAAAACAGGAATATAAGACTACAAATACATATAAATAAGGATAAAAAAGGACTTTTTTGGCGGCAATCGAATTGTCAACGTGAAAATTTTGTTCTTATTTCCAAAACTTGTGTTTCTTCGAGTGATAATGTGTAATATTGGTGGATTATTAACCATTATGTGTTCGTTAATGTGTACGAGTGTGGGAAATTGAAATAAAGTTGTGAAAGTGACTTTTTGAGTTGCTCCAAAAAAGTCCGTGTAAAGTTTAAGTAAAGCGCCACTACTTTACTTAAACACTATCCTCATCCCATCATCTCATCATCATCATCACCATCATCATTTAAACTTGATTCAACTCTGAGTTTGAAATATTTTATACTTGACACTGGCAAATACACTAATCGTGTGACGCCATAACAAAACAAAAAAAAGGATAAAAAAAACAATACAATTAACAAACTTACACATTCATTTACGTCCCTCTCACAAAAACGCAAACACGCTAACAAAATATCCTGCCATCCATCCGCCAACAAGTCGCAGTCCTGGGGCACCCGATTCGGCGTGTACCCAACTAGCCTATATTAACTTAATATGAGATTTAGTCCTGTCAAATTACGTTTCCTATTCAGAAATCCACTCACCATACCAAAATCTATAGATGTGATAAACGGCTATAAATTGACAACACGTCTAAACGTTTTTTTAAACCGCTTAAAAATCGCTTTCGTTTAAACGCTCGTTGTTGAATTAAAAACGGAGACATGTGTAATAGTGAGTAGTGACGAACGCCGAGAGTTGAAAAAGGCGTTGATTTGTGGCTTTGCTAGTGTTGTTGTTACTAGCTAAAATAAATTATAAGATAAATACACTACAAATTACTATACAATATTAATTTATGAATCAATGACCCTTCGTCAAGCTAAGGACTGTCTGAAATAAATATTATTTGTATATTGTAGGGGCTGCTGCCTCACCGAGATGATACCTGCTGTTATTACTCATGGATTTTTATATTTTGACACGAATGCTAATTTAATGACATGGATGTCATTGGATGTTAATGAGACGCGGCGTGAATGCGTAGTTGCGTACTGAGTACGCGCCCAGTTGAGTAATCGATGCAATCTATACTAATACTAGCTGTTCCCTGCGGTTTCACCCGCGTGGGCTACAGTTTATCGCGATAAAAAGTATCCTATGTCCTTCACGGGGCTCAAATTATCTCTATACCAAATTTCATTTAAATCGGTTCAGTAGTTTAGGCGCGAAAGCGTATAATATATTCCGTATACTCCAAACTTAATCCCGCACTTCGGTGCCCCTCACCGCGTTACCTGCTGTATCCATTATCCTGCGAACGTTTGAACCGCGCCGCTAAAGGTCTTCCTGGTTCGCAAATTGCGACCGCAGTTTACCTATTTCATAGAATGTTCACCCGCCTTCGGTCCCCCCTCACCTCACCGCGTTTCCCGCGGCACTGCGGTGCAGCGGGTTTATTTTTCTACTACTACTTACATTTTTAAACTCGTGATATCTTTCGAATGGAATGTCCGAATTGAATAATTCAAAAAGTTATATGAAGGGATTGAAGCAGTTTTGAATGAGAAGTAATTTATTTTGATAAGGATTCATACCAAGATACAAATAAAGAGCCTTTTCTAGCGGCGGCATTAAAATTAAATTTTTAAAATAAAAAAAACACTTATTGCGGCATAACTATAATAGTTAGACATATTCTCTCGCGGACTTTTTTGTAGATCTTAATGGGACCTACAAACCCGTGATACATTGTTTTGTTCTAGTGTCCATAGTTTTTGCAGCGCACGCAAAAATAGGTTTTCGATTTCACACCTTGGGTTGCAAAATAGCAATTTTCTTACGGATCCCTAATTTTTTTGGAAATAAAATATAGCCTATAGCCTTCCTCGATAAATGGGCTATCTAACACTGAAAGAATTTTTCAAATCGGACCAGTAGTTCCAATCCAATCTATACTACATTAATATTATAAAGCTGCAGAGTTTGTTTGTTTGTTTGTTTGAACGCGCTACTCTCAGGAACTACTAATCCGATTTGAAAAATTCTTTCAGTGTTGGATAGTCCATTTATCGAGGAAGGCTATAGGCTATATTTTATTTCCAAAAAAATTAGGGATCCGTAAGAAAATTGCTATTTTTTAAACCAAGGTATGAATCGAAAACCTATTTTTGCGTGCGCTGCAAAAACTATTGACAATAGAACAAAACAATGTATTACAGGTTTGTAGGTCCCATTAAGATCTACAAAAAAGTCCGCGAGAGCATATGTCTAACTATTATAGTTATGCCACAATAAGTGTATTTTTTATTTTAAAAATTTAATTGTAATGCCGCCGCTAGAAAAAGCTCTTTATTTGTGTCTTGGTATTAATCCTTATCAAAATAAATAACTTCTTATTCAAAACTGCTTCAATACCTTTATACAATTTTTTGAATCATTCAATTCGGACATTCCATTCGAAAGATATCACGAGTTTAAAAATGTAAGTAGTAGTAGAAAAATAAACCCGCCGCACCCCAGCGCAGCGGGAAACGCGGCGAGGTGAGGGAGAATCTATGAAATAGGTAAAGTGCGGTCGCGAACCAGGAAGTCCTTTAACAGCACAATTCAAACGCGTGGTCCGAAAAAAAAAATTAACCTAGAATTAAAATAGGATAATGGATACCTACAGCAGGTAACGCGGTGAGGGGGCACCGAAGTGCGGGAATAATTTTGGAGTATACGGAATATATACGCTTTCGCGCCTAAACTACTGAACCGATTTAAATGAAATTTGGTATAGAGATAATTTGAGCCCCGGGGAAGGACATAGGATACTTTTTATCGCGATAAACTGTAGCCCACGCGGGTGAAACCGCAGGGAACGGCTAGTAAAGTAATAATGCTGTATCGACACTCTGTACGGTGCGGTGCTACGGGCCGTACATGTTCCGGGCGCGTGAAGAGATGAATGAGATGAGAATGATCGTGTTAGTCGATGAAGTCGATACAAGGTGATTGAACAATTTTGTATGGTTTGTATGACATGTGAAGACCGACAATCATTCTCGATTAAATTAAATTTTTAATCATGTGGGCCCCTTGTGGTGCGTTTAACATCCTGTTCCCTACACTGTTCACTTTCACTAGTGTGTATCACATTATATAGTTCACAAACACTGACGCTGAGTGGTGCACTTGTGGAGGGCGCCGCCGCTGCAGTGCTCACCGGCGGAGCGAGCTGGTCGCCCGCTGCAGTGAGCAGCGGCGGCACACGCGTCGGGACGCGGCGACCTCGTGCGCTCGTTGAAGGCTGCAGACGCTAAGCGGCGTGATCGCCACCAGATGAATGTAGCGCATGCCATCTCTAACGCTGCCACAGTATAAACGGCGATATACTAATAGATGTCACGTGACGACATCGCATCTTCCCGTTCCAATTGATCTCCCGCTGGTTTCATCTGCTCGATCCGTTTGTCTATTGCGACGAGACTCCTTGAATTTGCTTTCATTCAATGAAGTGATCGGTATCGTCAGATTGATGATTTTATTGACCGGAGCGATCTCGGCTAATACTGTGTCTGGCTCTACATTCAGTTCGTTGGTGTGTTGTTTGTGTAACGTGATAGTGAGCGATTCGTCCTTGATGACACAGTCGCTTCCAAGTGCAACTACTATGTTTACACCTGTTAATCGTTCAGATTACTGAATGTAGGGAACATGTCATTTTTAGGTGGCATTGATCGCAACATTCGCAACATGTGAGCATGAATTTGTTTACTTTATGAAGTACCTACTGTCCATGATACTTGACACGAGCTCATGATTGTTTTACAATTACCCACCTGCTGGTCTCTGCTGTCTCTGACACAAAGACTCTGCTAATCTGCTTGACTATTTTATTATTTACAGAGTTAACTATTAATTATTTTCGTCTTTGTGACGAATTTAAAAACATCAGTTTTTTTACTTTGGATGTTGTTAGGCGTGATCTCCTGTCCGATATCATGTAGCCTGCTCGTGAAAAAATTCTCTCACAGGGTACTGATGTTACCACTACATTGGAGTTGCAAATAAACATTTCGTACAACTTCGGGTACAAGCATTTGTGTTCCTTCCACCACTTTACTGGGCAATCTGATCGAGGCGCAACGTTTTCACTCCAGTACATATTTATTTCTTCGTCGGCCTTTTCTTCAGCAGTTTTTGGTTTATGTGATGATGTCAGTTCTCGGTCAAATTTACCCCACAGTGACGTATTCGTAGAAATGGTAAATCCATCCCCTTCAGGCGAAATTTGTAGTACGTATTCTACAGCAACATCCTGCGCATATAGAGCCGTAATGTTGTCCTTAAGTATATATTGAGCATTAAGCATTGCTGCTTCGTTTTCGAATGCATGATGCTTGAAGCGGGGGTCTAACAAGGTACAAATTGCTATCGGTTCGTTTTCTTCAATATTTGAAAATCGTGTTTTCAAACCGTCTTTTAAATTGGTTACTAACTTTATTACAGAATCATGTAGGTTTCGCTGTAACAGCTCTTCACACACCGTGTGCAGTCCAGCCGCTAAGACGACAGCTTTACTCGCGACTAAATAATTTTCTGCACTCATTATTGTTGTCACTTGTTCAAAGGGCTTGAGCACCTCACATATCTGGCTAATGCATATCCACTCTTCCATCGGAATCACAGGTAGCTCGGTATTCAAATTAGGGATCATAGCCCTTAAAGCCTCCTGTAAGGAAACAAATCTTTCTAGCATGAGATAAACGGAGTTCCATCGAGTGGGGACCGACAACAAAAGACCTCTTGGCTGGGCAACGTTTTGACTAGTTGCTTGATATTTTAGCAGTTTATCTTTAGCGATAGTGCTGCGCTTAAAATGCGATATCGTTTTTTGTACTTTGGCGATGATACACGAAATTGCTTTATCATCTAAAGCAGCTTGAACTATCGAATTAAGTTTGTGTGCGTAACATCCGTAATGATTTTTTCCTAGAATTTGGGCTGCTGCTACCATATTAACTGCATTGTCGGATACTATTAAATTAATTTTGTCGAGGATATCCCATTCGTTGAAAACGTCTCGGAGTTCAGAGGCCAATCGCTCTCCTGTGTGCTGTCCTTCAATACCTACACATTGAATTAAGGAACTGTGGAATTCAAGGCTAGCTTTATTAATGAAGTGGCCTGTTACCGCCATAAACGACTCCATATTTTTTGATGTCCAGCAGTCTATTGTGATGCAAATACTACTGCAGCTCTGTCGCACTAGAGCCCGAGTTTCATTATAGTGTTCGCTGTATTCCTTGGATAGTATTGAATTAGACAGCCTCTTTCTATTTGGCATCGTATAGCTTGGATTTAGAGCTGATACAAATTCCTTGAAACCATAATCTTCTACAACACTAAATGGTTGAAAATCAACCGTCATTAGTTTTAACAGGGCTTTGTCAATTTTTTTTCGTTCATCTTGTCTTAGTTGTCGCGGTAGATATGCTGCCCTTGTACTTTTCCTAGGTGGCTTATGAAATGCGAGAGACGTAGCGATACGTTTACGATTAGAGCCCCGTGCATTCCTAGGGTTATTAGTATTCTCACCAAGAGTCTCTCCACCATCACTATTGTCACTAGCATGCTGTGGAGATGAAGGTTCCTGTATTGGTGGTGCTGGTCTGTTACTACGGGACCGTGACATGACACGCGAAACAAGTTCAATATAAACTCCTATGTGTTTAAGTTTCAAATGTTGTTTGAGGTTACTTGTAGTCGTTTTATACGATATTTTTTTCTTACATGCATTACACTCGGCGATTTTATCGTCCTGATTTTTCTCAAAATAATCCCACATTACCGAATTGCCGTTTTTCGACCTTTTCAATACATATGCATTCTTAGGGTTATTAGTATTCTCACCAAGAGTCTCTCCACCATCACTATTGTCACTAGCATGCTGTGGAGATGAAGGTTCCTGTATTGGTGGTGCTGGTCTGTTACTACGGGACCGTGACAAGCCACGCGAAACAAGTTCAAAAACTCCTATATGTTTAAGTTTCAAATGTTGTTTGAGGTTACTTGTAGTCGTTTTAAACGATATTTGTTTTTTACATAGATTACACTCGGCGAGTTTATCGTCCTGATTTTTCTCAAAATAATCCCACAGTACAGAATTGCAGTTTCTCGGCATTTTCACTAACTATTTACAATTCACAACACTAATTTTGATACAGTTTATTCCATGACTCACGTAACAGAATCTTTAGCATCTTTCTTGTGCTATAGCTATGTACAATTAACCAATTGATAAAGTTATGTCAACAAAGAAAACATTGACTGCACTCTCACAAGTCTCGAAGCACGTAATGTAAAAAATAAACAAAATAAGCCCTCGCTGACGCTGAGCTGCATTTGTCAAAAACAAAAAGCGAACTATAGAAAATTAAACTGAATTGAACGTTTCGTTGTAAAACACTAACCAACCAAACACAAGGCGTTGCCAGTTCCCCACAAATATTATGTAAATAAGTAGAACGTAATTTAGCCGCGTAATATGACATCTAATTCAAATAATATTGCGCCTTCAACCCATAGAAATAAGGTTGAAATAATGTGAATCCAATGCAATTAAAAATCTTTATTTTGAGTCTTTTACGTCATAAGAACAGCATTTGTTTGGAACGTATCCGTCAAGGTTTACACGAAATCCGCCCGATTGTGCACTTATTTTGAAAAGCTTATAAGCGCTTTTAGTTTACGTTTATTAAAAAAAACTTTCCATCATTTATTCCGTTCTAAAGTCTACATAATCTATGATTTGACTTTTTTGGCGGCAATTGAGTTGTCAACGTGAAAATTTTGTTTTTATTTCCAAAACTTGTGTTTCTTCGAGTGATAATGTGTAATATTGGTGGATTATTAACCATTATGTGTTCGTTAATATGTACGAGTGTGGGAAATTGAAATAAAGTTGTGACAGTGACTTTTCAAGTTGCTCCAAAAAAGTCCGTGTAAAGTTTAAGTAAAGCACCACTACTTTACTTAAACACTATCCTCATCCTATCATCTCATCATCATCATCACCATCATCATTTAAACTTGATTCAACTCTCTGAGTTTGAAATCTTTTATACTTGACACTGGCAAATACACTAATCGTGTGACGCCATAACAAAGAAAAAAAAAAATCTATGATTCCGTTCATTCCATCCATTCACTATTTTTCATTGGTACTCAAGTTTCTATTTGACTTTTTTGGCGGCAATCGAATTGTCAACGTGAAAATTTTGTTTTTATTTCCAAAACTTGTGTTTCTTCGAGTGATAATGTGTAATATTGGTGTATTATTAACCATTATGTGTTCGTTAATGTGTACGAGTGTGGGAAATTGAAATAAAGTTGTGAAAGTGACTTTTCGAGTTGCTCCAAAAAAGTCCGTGTAAAGTTTAAGTAAAGCGCCACTACTTTACTTAAACACTATCCTCATCCCTTCATCTCATCATCATCATAATACTTGATTCAACTCTCTGAGTTTAAAATATTTTATACTTGACACTGGCAAATACACAAATCGTGTGACGCCATAACAAAAAAAAAAAAAGTTTCTATTGTTTCGTTTGTCAGTTTTCTTTTTACCAGCAAAATAAAATGTTACTAAAGTAAGGAGAATAATGAGATAGCCGTATCCAATGAGTTTAGGTGAAGCCGGTCGTTAAAGGATATGTGTCGCAGAGATGAGCGGCGTGTTATCGCGGAGTAGGGTGAGCTCCGAACAACTGGACCTGCTGCTGTCGTTTATGGAAGAGCACCCCGAGTTCGCAGCGGGAAAGCTCTCCGTATATTCGCGGTTCACGTCCAGCAAGCTGTGGCGGCTGCTGGGCGAGCGGCTGAACGCGGCGGCCGGCGACAGCGGCGGCGCGCACAAGTCGCCCGACAAGTGGTGCCGGGTGAGTGAGTAGGGCGCCGCGGCCGCGCGGTCGGCGCGGCGGCTGACCTGCGGCTTGTTGCAGTACTGGGCCGACATCAAGTACAAGGCGCGCAAGAAGTCCGCGGCGGCCGGCGCGCTCGGGGACCTCTCCTCGGCCGAGGAGCGCGTGCAGAACATATTCAGCGGCACCGGCAGAGACTGTGAGTACTAGCCTCGGGACGAATTCTAAACTTAATAAATAAATATCGGAGGACAATTGCACACAAATTGACCTAGCCCCAAATTAAGCTCGAAACTTGTGTTATGGGTACTAGACAACGATATACATACTTATATAGAGAAATAAATGCTTATATAGATAGAAATATCCAAGACTCGGGTACAAATATTCGTGCTCATCACACATATATTTGCCCTTACCGGGATTCGAACCCGGAACCGCTAGCTTCGCAGGCAGGGACACTACCAACTCGGTTATCGGGTCGTCATAATAATATTCAGACGCATTTTGACCAATTTTTGCATATATTGTGGCCATCCGAGCGGCTAAATAACAAGTAGTTGGAGCGAAATAATAGATTGTATTATGTACACAATGAAATTGTCACATCGCAGGCCGATTTGATTAACGTCCACGCGCGCAAACTTAAATGTTTGCCACATGTTGCCTTTGTCGAAAGGGTAGCGCGTGGAGAGCAGTAGAGGTATTGTTGCAGCGGGCGGCGGCGCGCTGTCGGACGAGGAGCGCAAGCACACGCCGCTGGAGGACGACATGTGCTCGGAGGCGTCGGGCGCGGCGCCGGGGGACGCGCCGCGGCTCGCCACCGAGGAGCTGCTGGCCGAGGCCGCCATGCGCAGCGCGCTCGCCGCCGAGAAGCAGGCCGAGGCAGTGGCGCAGGTGCGCAAACACCTCCCCACTACCAAACACACAGACATCTTCCATTTTTTGATATTGCAAAAGTTCCCTCGAGTGCCACAAAATGAGTAATATATTGTGAATGCATGTATACCTATATATTATCAATATTAACAAATGTAAGATTCATCTCAGACTGGGTGTAATAATTTAACTAGGCTTAATTTTTTTTTAAATGTAGATTTGAAGTTATAAGGGTTTATAGATAGAACTATACAAGGTATTGTGGGAGATTGAGAGGACGTTGTTGGGTGTGAGCAGTCAAACAACCTATCAGAGCACTTTGTACTTTTATGTTCATTAATGCACTAATTAAATCCTTAAAATTAATAACATTGACACATTGATTCGATGGTGCAATAGTTGACCGTGGGAATGATTAACCATTCTCCCACAATCATAAACAACTGACTAATAAAATGCTGCTGTCTAACAGGATTGTCGGGCTTACAATGGGACGGATCAAACTGTCCATCCTCGCGTACCCTTCTTTCCTATCAATATATAAAATACACGGGCTGTTGGTTTGTTTATCTACCGATTTTCGGAGAGCGGACAGGGTAAACTTTTTCCTCCACCTAATCGCCCTAACCTTTACTAACTTATTTGATCAAGAACGCAATCGCAAACGGTGGAACTCTGCTAGTGCGACTCGTTTCGGAACACGTAAGGATGCAGCGACCGGCTCGTGCCGGCACTTGTCGGGAGCGATTGTGAGCCAATCACTAGCAGCGGCGCCCTCCGCAGGCCGTGGAGCTGCTGCGCGAGCTGCTGGCGCTCATGCGCGAGCGGCCGCCGCCCGACCAGCTGCACCACCACCGCCTGTGAGCAGCGCCGCCCGCCCACTAGCAGCGGCGCCCTCCGCAGGCCGTGGAGCTGCTGCGCCCGAGCACCGCCTGTGACCACCGCCCGCCCCCTAGCGCAGCCCCGCCAGCTCGGCGGCGCGCGCGTACGTGCCGTCGGCGGCGCGGCGGGCGCGCGCGGCGCCGTGGCGCAGCACGTCCCGCAGCAGCGCGGGCCGCGCGCGCAGCGCCGCGTACCGCTCGCGCAGCGGCGCCAGGTGCGCCACCAGCGCGTCGGCCACCGTGCGCTTGTACTGCGCCGTGGTGAGCCCGGCCGCCAGCTCCACCGCCTCCTCCGGCACCAGCTCCGCGGCGAGGCAGTGGATCGCGACCAGGTTGGCGACGCCGGGCCGCGCCTCCGGCTCGTACGACACGTGCGGCGAGCAGTCGGTGACCGCCTTGCGGATCTTGAGCCGGATGTCGTCGTCGCCGTCGGTGAGCAGGATGCGCGACTTGGGGTCCGGGTCCGACTTGGACATCTTGCGCGCGGGGTCGCGCAGGCTCAGCAGGCGGTCGCTGCCGTCGTCGGCGAGCAGCGCGCGCGGCTCGGGGAAGGCGCCGGGCCCGTGGCGGCGCGCGAAGGCGCGCGCCAGGTGCGCCGCGAGCTGCAGGTGCTGCAGCTGGTCGCGGCCCACGGGCACGTGCGTGGCGGCGTGCAGCAGCACGTCGGCGGCCTGCAGCACCGGGTACAGCAGCAGGCCCAGCGGCACGTCCGGCGCCGCGGCCGCGCGCTCGCGGTACTGCGGCAGCTGCTGCAGGCGCGGCTGCGTGGCCAGGCACGCCAGCAGCCAGCACAGCTCGGCGTGGCGCGGCACGGCGCTCTGCGCGAACAGCGCCGCGCGCTCGGGCCGCACGCCGGCCGCCAGCAGCAGCGCCGCGGCGTCCAGCACGCGCGCCCGCAGCGCCTCAGGTGCCTACGGGAACGCACCCGGCTCTTGTATTCGAGGCATCGGTGTCGTGTTTTCATAGAGTATTGTTAGCTCGACGATGTTTCTTCGCTGGAATTGTACGCGACTTAGCTCGTGCTCAACTGTAATATACTAATCTCTCGGTGCCGCGTAAGATTGTGCACGTTTCTAGATTTTTAATACCGTTTTGCGGTTCCCGGTCCGCCAAAAGCTTATTAAAAATATTTAACCGAATCTGTTTTTTATTCTCGATCCGAAGAACAAATAGCTATTTAAAACTGAAACGTTACGTGCGCAAACATGAGATTGAACGATCGGCATTGTCAAAGTCGCACCTGGGGAGAGGTGAGCGAGTGCAAGTCGGCGATGAAGAGCGTGAGGTCCTCGCCCTGGTCCTGCAGGCGCACGCAGCGCCGCACGGCGCCGAAGTAGTTGCCGATGTGCATGGTGCCGGTCGGCTGGATGCCCGACACCACGCGCCGCGGCCACGCGCCCTGCAACACGACGCGAGTCAGCCGCCCGCCACCCGCCGCGGCCTACCGACTCCGTATGCAATCAAAGCTTTACTTAATTAAACGCATCTTCTATCTTTCGTTCAATGAGCACCTTAACAGTATCACAGAAACTACGAACGGAGCTATTTCGCTGGATATTTAGCAAACATCTTTTGCAGTGAAATATGCTTCTCAAAAACTTCATTTCGTGTGTCGTTTCTAAATTTTGTGACTTTTTATTTAAGAGGCAGGTATTAAAATATGTAGGTAATTTTAATTTGAACACAAAATGACAGATGACAACATAATATAATCACTATCAGCTGGCCGGCAGAGTTGCCAATTTTTCATCAAATCGCATCATAGAAGTAGGAAATAATAATATTACTATGGATCGCATACATAATTATAATATTTACTACTGCACGATATTCGATTTGTAAGCCATGTTTTATTTATTGAATGAACTCCGTTCATTATAAATTCGCATTACATCATACAGCCAAACACGGTCTGTAAAATATTACTTAGCTTTGAGCCACAGATGTCATTTCCCATTATTCCGGGCGTCCGTCGGGGCGGGTCGACCCACCCGCCCCGACGGACGCCCGGAACTCTCATTTGATTCCGGGCCTCACACACACGGTACCTGGGCACCTAAGGGGGGGTGTCCAGCTTAAAGCTACACCCCCCCCTATACATCAACCCTACACCTTTATGGTGGGGCGGGAGGAGGCGAGTAAGACGCCTCCTTCTACCGCCACTAATAGGCATTACACATATAGGTCAATTTTATGCATGCAGTCTCAGCCCGATCGGTTTAAAAGTGACAAAGTTATACAAACTTTCAGTTATATATTATATATTTAGATGTCTGAACGTTAGATGTCTGAAGTGCAAATCATGAATCTATGGTTTGCACTTTTTGACGTGACTTCATAGATAATTAAACTACCGTGACATTGAAAGCGAAGTTGATTTTGACAACAAAATGTCAAAATCAAAAATTAGAAAACCAAACAACAAAGAGTCAGGACAACAAAGTTAATGTAGAATATAAAGTATCTCCGAATACTGTTGTTGGTTACAGAATAAAGCTAAAATTGAAAGAAGCAAACGTTGTATCCTCAAAATCGTAGGTATAAAAACGAAAACTATAAACTTATGTGATTGTAAATAAAATCTTTCTCCTTTTATGCTGGGGCTGGTGAGTTGTTTGTGTTGTGTTGCTGATGGATGAGTCGCGAATCCGTGATTAATTGATTTTGATTTATTATTGCTCTGATACGACTGCGACAAATTATGGTTTTTCTCTCCGCCAAGTCTGACACTTCAAATGCCCATTTCTGTTTGAGGAATCATAACATTGATTTCCCATAGTCGCAATACGTATACTGCATTTTTCTTAAAAAAATATGTCAATTCTTGCATACATTGTTGATTATCGAAATATTAATCAACAATAATTTTTCATCGGCATACGGGCTCCCAAACAAAACTGCAATGCGATGCGAATCAGATCGGAAGTTCTTGTGGTGCAGTCGTGCGAGCTCGCACATATTTGCGAAGCGAATTCGTAGTTTTGTGTGGGAGCACAAAGAGTGACCTTACCCATTACAGCAAGTTGAGAGAGTAAACAGCTGATTGTCATGAAACAGCTGTTTGGCATTTTTAAACAAGAAAAGACACCAGGTGGCGCTAGTTTGCATGAAATATTAAAAACTACATGTATGATTTTCAGGGAAGGTATCTTGCAAGGTGAGGTTTTAGAATTTCAATATGTAATTACAGCAAATATTTTTATTTTTTATAACATAATATGCTTCTTAGATGAGCTATGTACAAAAAAAAACCCTTAGCTGACTGCTAAAATATTAAAGCAAAGCCAAAACTATTTGAAACTATAATATTTTACTTCTGATTATGTTTGAACTAAGTGAAATGTCTATAATAAAGGGCTTTGCAAACACTACATGCTACATGCACTATTTCATTATTATTTGCAGGCTATATTAGAAGCGGTTCCGGAAGCAGCTAGGGATTACAAAACAAATTTTGTCTTAGCAAGAGAAAGCAGAAGTTAGGTTAGTAATTCAGTACCTACATGTATAAATTATACAGTTTATACTTTAAGTTGCACCATGAGGTACCCCTCCAATACGAATATACTATTGGCATCTGTATGCTGCTATCAGCATGCGGGTGCCACTGTCTCACTACAACAGAGGGGAGCAACCCTCGATGGCCCACAATCCTCCCTGCCTGATGGTACTCTCCGGTCGCTAGCGGGCCCGGACCCAGGACGGTAGCCGAACACGCGTCACCTTACGAGGAGGAAACCGCACTCCAATATTACGCATCAACATCAATCGAGTTATTTGCACCGCGAAGAAGTATACAGGTTGGGACCGCGGATGTGCCGGGACGGGACGCGCATTCGGAAGTTTCGGGTGCATTTCAGCGGCGGCACCGCGCGGTATGCAGCAGCCGGCGGCTCGGGCGGCGGCGGCGGGGGCGGGCCGCATGCTCGCGTGGCGCGTGCACTCGTACTCGGCGGGCGAGCCGCGGCTGGACGCGGCGCGCGTGCCGGCGCTGCGCGCGCCCGACGAGCTGCTGGTGCGCGTGGCGGCCGCCGGCCTCAACCCGCTGGACGCCGCCATGGCGCGCGGGCACGGCGCGCGCGCGCTGCGGGCGCTGCGGGCGCTGCACGCCGCGCCGGCGCCCGCGCTGCCGCTCGTGTGCGGCCGCGAGTTCGCGGGCACGGTGGAGCGCGCCGGGCCCGCCGCGCGGCTGCGGCGCGGCCAGCGCGTGTGGGGCGTGCTGCCGCCGCACCGCGCCGGCGCGCACGCGCAGTACGCGCTCGTGCGCGACCGCTGGGCCGGCCCGGCGCCCGCCGCGCTCGCGGACGCGGCGGCCGGCGCGGCGCCGTACGCGGCGCTCACGGCGTGCGCGGCGCTGCGGGCCGCCGCCGCGCCGCCGGGCGCGCGCGTGCTGCTGCTGGGGCTGGGCGGCGTGGGGCAGGCGGCGCTGCAGCTGCTGGCGGCGCGCGGCGTGCGCGCCACGGTGGGCTGCGCCGCCGAGCAGGCGCCGCTGGCGCTGGCGCTGGGCGCGGACGCGGCGCTCGACCGGCGCGCGCCCGACTACGAGGCGCGGCTCGCCGAGGCCGGCCCGTGAGTGCGAGCCCGGCGGGCGGACGGCTCCGCGAGAGGCGGTACTGACTGGGGGCGCGGGGCGGGGGCGCAGGTACGCGGCGGTGGTGGACTGCGCGGGGCTCGGCGGGTGGGCGGCGGGCGCGGGCGCGCGGCGCTGGCGCGCGGCGCGGTACGTGACGCTGAGCTCGCCGCTGCTGCGCGAGACGGAGGCGCTGGGGCTGGCGGCGGGCGCGGCGCGCGCGGCGGTGCAGCTGGCGGCGCAGGGCTGCGCGGCGCGCGCGCCGGCCGGCTCGGGCGCCGCCGTGCGCTGGGCGTTCTTCGAGGCGCGCGCCGCCGACCTGGAGGAGGTGCGGCGGCTGGCGGAGCGCGGGCGGGTGAGTGCGCGGGGGCGGGGGGCGGGGCGGCGCTGACGGCGGCCGCGCGTGTTGCAGTTCGTGGTGGCGGTGCAGCGCGTGTACCCGTGGTGGGAGGCGGGGGCGGGGGGCGCGGGGCGGGGCGGCGCTGACGGCGGCCGCGCGTGTTGCAGTTCGTGGTGGCGGTGCAGCGCGTGTACCCGTGGTGGGAGGCGGGGGCGGCGTACGAGCGCGCGGCGGGCGGCGGCGCGCGCGGCAAGCTGGTGCTGGACTGGACGGCGCGGGAGCCGGCGCCGGCCGCCTGTCGCGATGACGAATGAGAGCGGGTCGACGCCCGTCCGCTACAAGTTCACGTTCGGAAAGTGTACCTACTGTGTGTAGAGTTACAAAATGTGTGACGTTTTATTGTATTTAGTAAAGTAAAACCTTTGAATTGAACCGGCGTTTGTCGTTATTTAATGTCTCACATGCGAGGCCTCTGTATCGTTAGATGTCGAATAATAAGTGAAGAAAGTTCCCGCTCCCCTCCCCTTTCCTCGCCGGGTTGGCAGGCGATGGACGCAGGTTCTCTCGGCACTATTCCATTAGGTAGGTAGATGCTACCAGTTGTTTTCCCAGTGAAAATAAATATACAGTCTAAGTACGTCCAGTTCAAACTTAATGTCATCAAGATTACATACACATACAAATTTTCAAGTCGATACGACAATTAGAAGTAGGTTAAAATTGAGGAGCGCTAATAAACAGATGTCGGCTCAGCAGCACGCCACCTCGCAGGGCAGTGTACGACAAGGAGAGACGCGGCGGGCGGCGGGGCGGCGCCGTCTGTGTACTACAGCATTGCCATTGTAAACTTGATACGGTAGCATTGTTGGGAAGCTGTGCGCGGGAGGAACAGGAGGTGGTCTACACAGGGCGTTCACGTCGGCCTCGTCACCCCTCCCCTCCCGCGAGCGGGGGATTGTTATAATTATTAAATATTTATTTAATTAAAATGGCAAATATCGATTACATATGAACAAAGTAATGCTACTTGCCCAAAATCCCCAAGGATGTCCCAAATTAAACTAGCGTAAATGTTTACTACTAATTTATTAGTTGGACAAGGTTCCAACGAATTGTCTTAACCTAAACCCGATCGGTACCCGAAGTTAACCGATTCACGGTAAATATCGTTTGCGCGATTCAGAAAACTTCGGCTCGTTTACTAGCGCCATCTAGTTTCAGATGACGGAACTACATGGCGCAAAGGTTTGCTTACATACACGATAAATTACCTTAACATATTCCGCCCACCAAGACCAAAGTGAACCTTTGGACTTACGTACATGACCACATACAATGACATGACGTCTTTGATTTTACATTAGAATTACATTAATAACACAATATGGAGTACCATTAAAACTATAGCAAAGTTGTATTTTAGATACTTACAATGTTATAATTAGCTTACAAAAATATTCCTAAATGTAGATCGATTATTGTGCTACTGGTAATAAACATATTTTTGAGCATGGTCTTTTTATAGTACCATTTTTTACTTTAAGAGTGACGACTCGTGCAACTCCATCCGCACCCGGGTGCGTTTCAATCACTCTGCCGTAAAGCCATCGAGATGGTGGCAAACCATCTTCCTTTACGACCAACACGTCACCAATGTTTGGTTGAGGGATCACCGACGACCATCGATACCTGTTGTAAAATTTGCTTAAATAATCGCGGGACCACCTATTCCAAAAATCTTGGAGCATTCTTTGAGTATATTGCCAACGTCGTAAGGAGCTTACATTAGATGATTCATAGTTATGATCAGGTGCGGTGATTAATGCTTCGCCGATTAAAAAATGTCCTGGAGTGAGCACACAGATGTTGTTGGGGTCATCATTTAACACCGACTGTGGCCTGGAGTTCAAACAACTCTCTATTTGGGCCAAAACCGTAGCCATTTCTTCGTATGTGAGTGTTGAATCTCCCACCACACGTTTGAGGTGAAATTTAACGGCTTTCACTCCGGATTCCCATAGCCCACCGAAATTAGGCGAATGGGGAGGTATGAAATGCCATTTACACTGACTTGTAGCCAATGATTCGGCTATTTCCCTTTGAATTCGTTTTTGTTCCGCTTTAAACTGTCTACTCAATTCGGTAGAGGCTCCAACAAAATTTGTGCCATTGTCGCTCCAGAGGTGCGAGCAGTGGCCACGTCTAGCTACAAACCTCTTATACGCCTGTAAAAACCCATCAGAAGTGAGATCGCTTACGACCTCCAAGTGTATGGCCTTTGTGGCCATGCAGACGAATAAGCAGATGTAGCCCTTATAAGATTTATGTCCTCGCCCCTTAGTTGTCCTTATTTGAATTGGGCCTGCATAATCCACACCACTACATTCGAACGCACGAGTGGGGGTGACCCTTGCTGCGGGTGCCTGTCCCATGAGCTGAGTTTTTGTGACTGCGTTGATTTTTACGCATGTCACACATTTGCGGTAATGGGCCTTGACCAATTGAGTACCACCCAAAATCCAATACTTAGAGCGAAGATAAGTCAACATCAGCTGAGGTCCGCCATGTAGTGTCTGCTTGTGAGCGTCCGAGATTAAAAGCTGTGTTAGTTGAGCCTGTTTTGGCATGACGATGGGATGTCTTCGATCTCTATTCAGTTGAGAATGCTCCAATCTGCCACCAACTCTCAAAATGTTGGCCTCGTCCAGAAACGGATTCAACGAGCGGAGCTTGCTGTTAGCCGGTAAGTTGTTGTTTTTCTTTACTTTGTCTATCTCTTCATTGAAGTGTTCTGCTTGACATTGCGTAATGCATATCATCAGAACGTCGTTTAGTTCCTTGGTGGTAAGGTATCCCTCAGATCGATTGCCTGACAACTTCCTTGCGTTATTGGCAAAACGTCTGCAATAAGCAAGTACCCTTACCATTCTCGTTAATGAAGAAAATCTCTCCGTTAGTGAAGTCTGCATTCTAGCACCATGAGTTTTCACTGTACTATTTTCTTCCAAATTAGTTGATAGTGTTTTTGGCTTCGCGTAGGTAATCTCTGGTTTACTCAAAAACTCTGGACCTTTGAACCACAACTCATTGTTTAATAAGTCAGAAGGGTGCAACCCACGAGAAGCGCAATCTGCAGGGTTTTGTTTTGATCCAACATGTGACCAGTGATGCGTATCTAGTGTTTCAAGTATCTCTGAGACACGATTGGCCACAAACACCTTCCAACGATTTGGATGTCCGTTAAGCCATGAAAGAACAACTGTTGAGTCTGACCACGCATGTAGGTAAGTATGTTCAATTTTCATGACCTTGGCTACCTCTCTAAGCAATCTTGTCACCAGTACCGCTCCGCACAGTTCCAGACGCGGAATTGAAACTTGCTTAACAGGCGCTACCTTTGTTTTCGCAGCAACTAAGGCAACCTGAACCCTTCCGTTCGAGTCGACTACACGGATGTATACTACTGCCGCAAACGCCACCTTGGAAGCGTCACAGAAGCCGTGCAGTTCAACTTGTTTATCATTTGCCTTAGTTCCTACCCATCTCGGTATGTGTATCTCCGAAAGAAGTGAGAGTTCTTGTCGGTAAGTTTTCCATTCTAATAGTAAATGATCAGGTACTTCCTCGTCCCAATCTATACCTGCAAGCCATAACTTCTGTATCATGATTTTTGAAATAATTGTACTGGGCCCTGCCCAGCCAAGTGGGTCATAAAATCGTTATACGTCCGATTTAATTTTTCTTTTTGTTACAGGTTGTTCCAGTTCTGGCAGCTTCACCGAGTAGCGAAACGTGTCTTCTCTCCGGTTCCAGGTAAGTCCTACCACTTTAGTTACGTTATCTGTTTTTATTTTTACTTCTTCCTTCCCTTCGCTTCCTTCCCTTCCTATCATTTCTTCTAACAAATCGTTATCATTGGTTGTCCACTTTTGCAATTCAAACCCCGCTTTGCCTAAAAGTTCATTCATTTCCTTATATATCACCATTCTTCTTCTTTATCTTGACAACCGGTTAAAAGATCGTCCATATAAAAATCTGTAATTACTTTTTCAGAAGCCGTTGGATACTCTGCCTCGTAGTCAAGAGCAACCTGCTGTAAGGCCTTGACAGCAAGGTATGGCGCGCTAGCAGTCCCGAAAGTCACGCGTAGTAACCTGTAATCTTTGATTTCAGATGCAGTATCCTCTCTCCAAAGAATCCGCTGCAGATCAGTATCCTGTTTGTCAACTACCACTTGCCTGTACATCTTTACAATGTCAGCTGACAAACAGATAGGTGTTGATCTCCAGCGCATGACGATGTGCCTCAGCTCAGCCTGCAAAGTAGGTCCTACTATAAGGTAATCATTTAATGATTTTTTGTTTTGTCCTTTGCAGGAGGCGTCAAACACGACTCTGACTTTGGAAGTAGTCTTGTCTTCTCGGATTACTGCGTGGTGAGGTAAGTATACAGCCCCTTTATTTTTTAATTCCTTGACCGGAATTAGCTCCATATGACCCAATGCCATGTATTCATTTATTACCTTCTGATATTCTGTTTTCAATGTTTCATCCTTGTTTAGTCTTTTTTCTAAAGCCTTTAGTCTTCCTTCAGCTATCTCTCGAGAGCCTGCTACTTCTGGGTTCTCAGAATTCAGCGGTAGTCGTACCTCATAACGACCTTCCAAATCCCTTTTAGTTGTGGAAGAAAAATATTCCTCGCATCTCTTTTCTTCTTCAGACAAGATTCTTTCCTTAACTTCATCTGTTTCTATTTCCCAAAATCTTTTAAGGAAATCTATGTCTTCACATTTACAATGAAGTACATTTATGTTTTCAGATTGCGGCGTGGTTGTATTTGTTATTTCACCGGATACAACCCAACCCAATGCAGTGGACTGTGCAGCCAGTGTACCAGACCTATTTTTCTTAACACCCGATTGCAGAATTTTGCTGTAAAATCCTGCTCCTAATAATAAATCTATTCGATTTGGGGTGTGGAACTCCGGATCCGCTAGTGGCAGTTCCACAAAGTCCGTCCATTCCATTTCATTTATGTTTGTTGATGGCAGGAGTCCAGTAATGGTTTTCAAGACATATGCCTTTACTGTGATGGTGAATTTAGGATCGATTTTCGAACCTACCTCAAGATCCACGACCGCCTTGGATATGAAATCTTGCTCATCACCTACCCTTGATATGAGCCCTCTCACCGGTGACCTTTTCAACCGTAAGTATTGGACCGCTGCTTCAGTGATGAAGGATGTTTGTGATCCTTGATCCAATAAAGCCCGGATCGTGTGAGTCCTACCCCCTTTCGACGAAGCCGTAACCAACGCTGTTGGTATTACGCCCTGATTATATACCGTTCCTGTCGAAAAGCATGATATTGAAGCCGCGGAACTCTCGTTGTTCCTGTTTGCATCCTTCGACGTGGCAACATCCTCGTTGGATGCTTCCCGTTGACTATTAATTACGTTAGAACCTTCTCCAGTAGCTTCACCCTTGGGGTGCAACAAAGTATGATGCTTACGCTTACAGATACGGCACATTACCGTATTCCTACACTCCTTGGCAGAGTGATTTTCACCTATGCAATTATAGCATAAATTATGATCGCGGACAAATTTGCGCCGAGCATCAACCGATTCCAGCACAAATTTTTTACACTGCACTAACCTATGTTGTTCCGAACAGAAAATACATTGCTTTTGCACAACATGAAGAGATTTAACCTTATTTACCGGAAGACTCTGATTAGAATTACTCCCTTGAGTCTTATTACTATTATTTACTCCCTTGTTCCCTAAATGACTCTGCTTAGTATCAAGAAACTCAATAGCTCGGTATCGATTAGTTATAAATTCTTGAAACTGACTATAAGTAGGTAACTCATCTGAACCATTGTTAGTGCTAACAGTGAACTCCCATTGCCTTTTGGTTTCAGCATCTAGTTTGAGTGTGAGGATGTGAATAACCAACATGTCCCAATTTGTTATGTCGATCCCGATGCTCGAAAGTGTTGCCAAACAATCATTAGTTGTGTCTATCAATTCTTTCAAACCACTTGCAGATTCAGAGTTTAAGTTTCTTTGACTGAAAAATCTTTTTAATACCTGATGGCTGATATATTTTTTATTGTCAAAGCGTTCCTTCAATAATTTCCAACACCTTTCATAGTTTGAGTCCATGATTGGTATGTGCCTAATTACCTGTTCGGCTTCCCCTGACAAGTAACCCTTTAAATAGTGCATTTTCTGAACGTTACCAATGCCATCGTTTTGGTGAATTAACGACACAAACAAATCACGAAATGTAGACCATTCAGAATAACTCCCAGAAAAGGTGGGTATATTTATTTTAGGAAGTGCGATTTGAGACCTAGCTTTGCATTCAGATATTGAAGATTGGCTAAATAGACCTGGTTGAGAACTTTGAAATGCCGACAGACTATCCTTTAAATAACCTTTATATTCAATGTAAATTTCTTCAGTTTTATCATAATAATCGATCTTTACATAATCCGAACTTCTTAACTGCTTAGGATCACCTTCACACATTATTTTCTTATGGCCTATCATGAATTCACACCATAGTTGCTCTAGTGATTCGAGCCGACCTTCCAAATATCCTTTGGTTTTCCTATCTTTGGACGCCTTTTTTACATTTGTATACGCCTTTACAATACGCGCATTGATATCCTCTTGGAAAAATAACAAAGCCTCCATTATTACAACAATAATTTCTTTTTAAAACGAAATATGCTACCAAGCCACAAAACGAAATTATTCTAAGTTGATAATAAATCTCTAAAATTCTCTAAGTGTTTGAAATTTGGAACTTTGGCCAAATTTGGGCATAGGTTCCCCGTATTCTCGTTTTTTTAAAATTATACTAAGTCTAAACACGCATGCACATATAATATTACAAGTCGATGTAATTATTCACCAAATTATTTAAAGTCCAAAATTAATTCTTAACTTTTCAATTTAAAAGTAAAATTTCACAAGTGTCAAACTCACTGTCACTTTATGTCACTGTCAAATCACTATATTTTTCAATCTCCAACCATAGATAATTAAAAGTACTCACAGTTGATTGCACTTCACTTATTCCAGTATGTTTCCGTTTCACTCTTGGTAGCCTTCACGCAGTATCGCCGATTCTCCCGGCACCGTCACTGCGTGATACGCCGTCGCTGGGTCCCGGCGGCGGCGTCGTTGATACCAGTCAGCGTCTCTCCCGGCGCCGTCAGTAGCCTTGTAGCGTCTTCCCTGACAGAGTCTTCACCGAAGAAACTGTCGGAGCTTCGCCAACTGCTAATTTGCACGGTACTTGCACGGTGGCACAATACCGCACTGATCAGCGTCAGCTGTGACTCCCTTGCCTGCGTTTGCAACGGCGATCCACCGTCCGCAAGCACTACAGACCTACCACCAGTCTACTCGTCGTCGTAGCACTGCAAATTCTATGCAGGTCTCCTCCCGGACACTCCTGGTTTTTGTCAACCACTCTCGGTTGACAGATCCGACCTCGAAGGACCATGAACAAAGTAATGCTACTTGCCCAAAATCCCCAAGGATGTCCCAAATTAAACTAGCGTAAATGTTTACTACTAATTTATTAGTTGGACAAGGTTCCAACGAATTGTCTTAACCTAAACCCGATCGGTACCCGAAGTTAACCGATTCACGGTAAATATCGTTTGCGCGATTCAGAAAACTTCGGCTCGTTTACTAGCGCCATCTAGTTTCAGATGACGGAACTACATGGCGCAAAGGTTTGCTTACATACACGATAAATTACCTTAAACATAAATATTTTTTTTAATAACAAATAGTACACAAAACAATAATAATTATTGTTATTACTTAAAAACACGTAACAATAATATTTTATTATAGTTTTTAAAACACTTTTATTAGCTTGACTTGTAACTAACTAACAATGTAATCAAATAAAATAAAATAAAATCTTAGAAGTCAATTTTCACCTACTTCTAATTGTCGTATCGACTTGAAACTTTGTATGTGTATGTAATCTCGGTGACAATGCAATAATTTGGTATCATCGACCTGATCTGATGATGCAGACGGAAGGTGGGTAGGGGATCTCTGCGGTGGCTTCTAGTAAACCCCTCGTGTTTGGGCTCATATGAATCGTCTTGATGAGTACAATAGATTGGACTTGGTGACGAGGGTCTGATGATGCAACCGGAAGGTGGGTAGGGGATCTCTGCAGTGGCTAAACCCCTCGAGTTTGGGGTTATATGATTCCTTTTGATGAGTCCGATAGATTGGACTTGGTAACAAAAGACTAAAAAGTAAAAAAATAAAAATATATAGTTTAAAAAACTAAAAAAAACCCTATATTATTATTTTATATTTTTCAGTGCGTTTTTAAAGTGTTTTTTTTAGTTTCTTAAACTATATATTTTTTATAACTACTAGCTACGCCCTGCGGTTTACCCCTGCGGTTTATTACTAACAGGGTAGTGTTTGGCCACAAGTCACCTGATGTTAAGTGACGATGTGGCGTCACGCTACGGTTGGATTGGGGACTAACAGTGTGTATGTCTGCAGCTTCATCAATGAGAAATAGTGGAATCTACATATGACAACTTTTAGTATCGCTTTTGCTCCACTGTTTCAACTCCTAATTTAGGTGCCAAAAATCCTTCGATTTTATGAGCCATAAACTGTGTGTTAGCCAACGACACGGGTCTACAGCTTGCACATCTGTTTCTTCGGAACGAATGAGGCTTAAGCTTATAGCTAGAACACTTTGTGAGCTATGAGCTATAACAACTGTGTAAGCTGATGAACCGTGTCACCAGGAGTTGAAACAGTGATGGAGCAAAAGCGATACTAAAACTTGTCATTAGATTTTACTTTTTGTCATTGAGGAAGCTGTAGACACACACGACTAACAACATAGGAATAATTGCATGAGTACGAAGCTTTATGATCCGTATTATATCTAGAATATACAATTTATGTTTTTTGCATCAACAATAACACTTGGTAGGTACATAAGAGTGGCGCCTCGCTACCCTGCTGGATTTCATGAATGTTGATGAGAGCTTTAGACCTACCCCACCCATACCTACTGATGATGGAGACAGAGGGCTATCGAAACCAGTGCTTGATCACTACTTCACTACTTATTATAAAACAAAGTTCTCCGCGCCGCGTCTGTCTGTCTGTCTGTCTGTTCGCGATAAACTCAAAAACTACTAAACCGATTTTCATGCCGTTTTCACCAATAGATAGAGTGGTTCTCGAGGAAGGTTTCAGGATATAATTTGTCATGTTTTTGTATGCATTGGCTAAAATATAACAATATTTGTTAGAGGTGTCGGAAAAAAATAAGCCGTCTGGGAGCTTTCAACGAAAACGCTGCCTAAACCCTTTGAGATATAACAAAATGATGTATGGTGGAATTGTGTATCTTATGTAGGTCTACAAAAAAATCCGCGATGGCATATGTCTATCTCTTAAGGATAACATACTATAACTACTTTTTTACATTTTAAAAGTTGTTAAAAATGCCGACTAAAATCAGACCGTGTTATCCATACTTTTGTATTAATCCTTATCCAAATAAATCATTTTGTGTTCAAGATTGTTCCAATACCTGTAGATTACTTTTTGAATTGTTGAAATCGGACATTCCATTCAAAAGATATTACAAAACTAGCTGTTCCCTGCGGTTTCACCCGCGTGGGCTACAGTTTATCGCGATAAAAAGTATCCTATGTCCTTCCCCGGGGCTCAAATTATCCCTATACCAAATTTCATTTAAATCGGTTCAGTAGTTTAGGCGCGAAAGCGTATATATTCCGTATACTCCAAAATTATTCCCGCACTTCGGTGCCCCCTCACCGCGTTACCTGCTGTAGGTACCCATTATCCTATTTTAATTCTAAGTTAATTTTTCTTGGACCGCACGTTTGAACCGCGCAGTTAAAGGTCTTCCTGGTCCGCGACCGCACTTTACCTATTTCATAGATTCTCCCGGTGCCCCCCCTCACCTCACCGCGTTTCCCGCTGTGCTGCGGTACTTACATTTTTAAACTCGTGATATCTTTCGAATGGAATGTCCGAATTGAATGATTTAAAAAGTTATATAAAGGCATTGAAGCAGTTTTGAATAAAAAGTAATTTATTTTGATAAGGATTAATACCAAGATACAAATAAAGAGCCTTTTCTAGCGGCGGCATTAAAAATTAAATTTTTAAAATAAAAGATCACTTATTGTGGCATAACTATAATAGTTAGACATATGCTCTCGCGGACTTTTTTGTAGATCTAAATGAGACCTACAAACCCGTAATACATTATTTTGTTCTAGTGTCAATAGTTTTTGCAGCGCACGCAAAAATAGGTTTTCGATTTCACACCTTGGGTTGCAAAATAGCAATTTTCTTACGGATCCCTAATTTTTTTGGAAATAAAATATAGCCTATAGCCTTCCTCGATAAATGGACTATCCAACACTGAAAGAATTTTACATATCGGACCAGTAGTTCCTGAGATTAGCGCGTTCAAACAAACAAACAAACAAACAAACTCTGCAGCTTTATAATAGTTTTCCCTTTTTCTAATGAGAATGTAAGAGAGCGAAGTAACCACTAGCGAATCGTCTTGAGAAGTGAAATGCATTCAGCAAATGCGTAGTGTCACATATGTGTAGTCCGTTTTTGGCCAATCACGGTACAGTTTGATTGAGCCTTTACGAGACTGCTAGCGCCATCTCTCGAAGAGTATTGGCGAACTCTCAGAGGTTGACGATAGGTGGGCGTTGCATTATGCAATTGAGCGATTCTAAATAGGTTTATCAATATAATAAACAGCATATAAAAATATATAAATTAGTAAAGCATTGATGCTTCACCAGGTATACAGAAATCAATTGCTGTTAGTTATTATCGCTAAAACTCGAGAACGGCTGGACCGATTTGCAAAATTTTGGTCTTGAAATGTTTATGGGAGTTCAGGGAAGGTTTAAAAGGTGACTTTTATTGGCGATACGAAGTTCGCCGGGTCAGCTAGTTTTGAATAAACGACTCGGACGGTCTTCTTGACTTATTTTCGCATAATAACATATTGCCTATAGTAAATGAGAACTGGATTTTATCTATCTTTTAGAATACCTATAGGTTTTTATTTTTGAATATTAATTTAATCATTATTCTATATTCTATGGGTTTATTTCGCCCAGTTTAGCAAAAAAAAATATTGCGTTTGGGTTTAGCCCAATACACATTTTTTGCGAAAATTTCTCGACAAGTTGCTTATTATTCGAGATCGACCTCTGTCCAGCCAAGCGAGATCTTCGATATTATAATATATTCCGTCGGTTGTGTCGCCAGTGCGGGCAGCATCTTGCACCTAGGGCGCGCGTGTGGCGGCGGCCGCACACGATCCGGCGGCGTGGTCAGTGGTCTCGAACGTCAAAGTGCGAAATCGGTAGAGTTGCCCTCCAAAATCGGTATATTTGTACCAAAAATCGGTAGTATATAAAAAAACAATATATTATCAATATCGTTTATATATTTCTACATTACCTACATTACATACATATTACAAACTATTTTATTTATTTAGTATCAACTTACAGGCTTAATATTTTTCCTTTTTTTTTTTTAAGTATTTTTTTTTTAATGTAATTTAGGTATAAAGATACAAATAAAGAGTCTTTTCTAGAAAAGGCATTTAAATTACATTTAAAAAAAAAAAAAAAACACTTATTGTGGTATAACTCTAATAGTTAGACAAATGCTCTTGCGAATTTTTTTGTAGACCATAATGGTACCTACAAACCCGTAATACATTATTTTTTTCTAATGTCAATAGTTTTTGCAGCGCACGCAAAAATAGGTTTTCGATTTCACACCTTGGGTTGCAAAATAGCAACTTTCTTACGGATCCCTATTTTTTTTTGGAAATAAAATATGACGGGTGGCCGGGCCCAGTGCTGTTTTAGCAAGACTGACGTCAGCAATGCTGACGTCACCATCATTGTCATCATCAGGGTGGTGCGTGATAGGTGGTTACAGAAAAACGAAGTAGATAGTTTTCGAACTATTTATTCAGCAATAAGTAGTCTAGGTACTTGGCACAGCAGAGTTCGGGAGGTCCGATCGCTACGACGGCTCAAGCCAGACTGACTAGAGCTCTGCCGAGCGGTCGTATTTATACCAAAACTGGCCTCGCACAAGCAATGTTTACAAACTTCGTAAAAATTGCCTGTGATCGTTCCAGCTGAGGTTTTAACCTCTAACAATCATTCTAAAATTAGTTAACTTATTGACAATCGGTTATTATTATTATTATTAAAATCACAATAACGGCTTTGCGCCGACACGGCCATTCTGACAGGCGGTGCGCGCTCTGCACCAGCCTGGTAGTGTTCTCGTGGATACCTCGTGGAAAACCTCGTGGATACTGAAACAACGAAATGTGGTTCTTCTGAGTTTGGTATCTGTAAGCAACCGGTGTTGCTTTTTGGTAAGGTCAGAAGCATAACGCATTGCATGTTAATGCACGCATAGTGTGTTGCCTTGAATGGAAATATGGGAACTCGTGGAATGTTATTTTTAGCATAGTGCGTTAGGATAGGAATGTTAAATCGTAGGTTCTCGTGGATTCTCGTGGATTCTCGTGGATTCTCGTGGATTCTCGTAGATTCTCGTAGATCAAGTGTTATTATAGGAAACGGGATAACTTAATGGGGTTTTAAGGTAATGAAAGGATCTCACCCGTTTTGGTTACACAAGTTGGACTGCTCGTGGCGTAAAAAGCACGAGTTTGACTGGTGTAGCAGCGGGGTATTTGGGAGCCGGTGTAGATAAGTCACATTCTGCCGATACGGTCCCATGGTCACCTGGGTGAGCGGCACGATGAAGCTGAACGCCGAACTCTCTTAACAAGATACCTGCAATTAGAATTAGATAGTGAATTTCAGATTTAAGGAAGTCTGATTACGCGGCGTGTTTTTGATGAGTATGTAATCTCGTTGGCAGGGATGGATGTAGATTGAAACACTGTCTATCCAAGTCAGCAGGACCTTGTGCCATTTTTAGTTGCATGTGTAGGGTAAGTGCTTCCATCTCAATAGCATAGTTGGCAATGTCCACTAGATTCGGCAATTCCGGTGGAAGACAGTACTGTCGTCCAGCAATAAGTGTGAACGGGGCAACTCCAGTAACACGGAGAGTTGTGCAGTACATCCTAAGTTGCAGTTCTTCAAGTGTGGAGCGGTACTGTTTGGTTTCATAATTTTTGATCAAAACCAAACGTTGCAATATTTCCGCTTGCTCGGCCGATTCCTGGTGCCATAGCGTGAATATTGTTTTTGAGGTGGTCACGGTATTTCATTCATTAATTCACACAGAAACTCTTCTTCCATCAACGAATATTTAAGTTGGTGTTTCAAGTAGATGCACGGTTCGTTTCAACGCAGTCAATACACCGCGCGGGCCCCTATTAGTAACGTAGTAGAATAACGCGCACTTTGTGAAGGCCACAATGTGATGATGACGCATCGGTGGACACACATATATCACGTCCCTTCAAAGGCTACATGCCTTCATCCGGATATCAAAGTCATCGAGCTTCCATGTTTCAATGGCCTCACGAACACCAACATTGGTATTCGGATCACATGATGGCAGGTAAACATCCTTGATTACACTCGCGACTCTTTGGGTTGAGCACACAAGCGTTCTGACATCTTCTGCATCATTTCCATCAGGAATTGTGGTGGTACCCCTGCCGTAGATGGGCTGGGCATGTATTCACAGCATATGCTGCTGTTCTGGAACGTTGGCTTGTCGTGGTACAGTATCCAACGAAGGGTCCGGCACAGCCAGTGACGTTTTTGGCTGGGAGCATACAGCACTGGTTTGTTCCAGTAGATCATGTGATGAACGAGCTGATGAGGAGGTGTCCTGGATTGGATTCCGTTCCAATCCCACTTCTGATGACGGGTGGCCGGGCCCAGTGCTGTTTTAGCAAGACTGACGTCAGCAATGCTGACGTCACCATCATTGTCATCATCAGGGTGGTGCGTGATAGGTGGTTACAGAAAAACGAAGTAGATAGTTTTCGAACTATTTATTCAGCAATAAGTAGTCTAGGTACTTGGCACAGCAGAGTTCGGGAGGTCCGATCGCTACGACGGCTCAAGCCAGACTGACTAGAGCTCTGCCGAGCGGTCGTATTTATACCAAAACTGGCCTCGCACAAGCAATGTTTACAAACTTCGTAAAAATTGCCTGTGATCGTTCCAGCTGAGGTTTTAACCTCTAACAATCATTCTAAAATTAGTTAACTTATTGACAATCGGTTATTATTATTATTATTAAAATCACAATAACGGCTTTGCGCCGACAAATATATATAGCCAATAAATAAATATTATTATAAAATTATTATTATAATTTATATAGCCTTCCTCGATAAATGGGCTATCTAACACTGAAATAATTTTTCAAATCGGATCAGTAGTTCCTGAGATTAGCGCGTTCAAACAAACAAACTCTGCAGCTTTTTAATATTAGTATAGATTAAAACATAAATGAAAAGGGTTGCCAATTTATAAATGTTAAATCGCCAAAATCGGTAGAAAAATCGGGAGAATTTCAATGTATTCTCGGAAATCGTGGAAAAATCGTTGCATTTCGGTATTTCGGTAGAACAGAGCTCATATCGGTAGAAATACCGAAAAATCGGTAGGTTCGAGACCACTGGGCGTGGTGCGTGCCGCGCGGCGGCCGCGCGGCGCCGTGCGGCCGGCCGCGGGCGGCGCGGCCTCCCATTGGCCGCGTGCACGTGGCCTGATCGAGTCGCACCATGGCAACGGTCCTCGCCCCGCGCCCTCGCGCCGCAATTAGATACGGCGTGCATGTAGTGTGGTAGTCGCGCCGCCGCGCTCCGTTCACAGAATACCGAGCAGTACACGCTCTGAGTCAACCGCTCAGCACTTAGTGGAGGCAAGGCGGCCGGCGGCTCGCCACTCCGCAATAATTCAGCAAACGAGTCCGCGACGCGACGGACACCGCCCGCCGCTCGTCCGCACGCAGCCCTCTCGCCGCTCGATACTCGGTCCGCGTACTCGGCGCGCGCTCCAGTGCTCCCGCGGGCCCGCTGCTGCCGCCAACACGTCGCGGCCGCGCCGCTCTAATCCTGGGATTATTTTTTTTTATTGATTATAATGTAAGTTCCGTGCTGACAACTCGTACCTAAACACTAGTTTTTTGTATTCTTTCGGGACAAAACAGGTAGATTTCAGTGTAATTTTGCCTAGGCTTCGCTGATCAAACCAGGACAGGGAATAGTGGTGAAAAATATATAAGCAAATGAATGAGTCAGAACTTTACACGGAAATCAAACTTCCTGATTTCGAACGAAATAGGTATGTACCTAACTGTAGGTAGGTACACTGAGCGATGATTTACCACCTAAGTACATAATATAATTTGGCTATATGTCGCCGTTACCAAATTATTTGCATTATAAATAAACACAGATGTAACAATATAACATTTTATCTCGTTGTGGGAAACAAGAGGGTTTTGTTTTTGTTGATAGTGAGACTTATCTACACTGCTATTAAAAAGTGGTAGTGTTTTGTAAGTATGTACCTAATGTCTGGAGCCGTGGCTCCGACTCTTATTTTCTCGAGTAACAAATGCTGTTTGCGAAGCTGGAACGGGTCGCTAGTACTAGTCCCGTACAAAGGCAGCCAATACAATATAACATATTATAATATAATAAGCCGGAAGCAGCTCGAGCGACGAGTGTAGAGTGGTAGACACTATAGAGTCGCGATCGCACACTCGCGCTCTCCGTGACCTTGTCTCAAATTGGGCAGAGATGACCGGTTTACCTAAGTATGGCGGGCTAGTTTTAATTCTCACTGAACAAATAAGTACCTACGTAGATAGATATCTACTTACGTTAATTTATTAATTGACATTTAGCACATTTTCTTTGAATCCGTTAAGACTGGAACATTTGCATCGTCAAGGAAATTTTTAATCTATACTAATATTATAAAGAGGAAAGATTTGATTGTTTGTTTCTTTGTTTGCATCGAATAGGCTCCAAAACTACTGAACTGATTTGAAAAATTCTTTCACTATTGGAAAGCTACACTATCTGTGATGGATATAGGCTATACATATTATATTTCCAAAAAAATTAGGGATCCGTAAGAAAACTGCTATTTTGTAACACAAAATGTGAAATCGAAAACCTATTTTTGCGTGCGCTGCAAAAACTAATTAAAACTATTGACAATAGAACAAAATAATTTATTACGGGTTTGTAGGCCCCATTAAGATCTACAAAAAAGTCCGCGAGAGCATATGTCTAACTATGTATTATAGTTATGCCACAATAAGTGATCTTTTAATTTAAAAAAATTATTTTAATTCCGCCGCTAGAAAAGGCTCTTTATTTGTATCTTGCTTTTAATCCTTATCAAAATAAACTACTTCTTAACTAAAACTGCTTCAATACCTTTATAGGTATAACTTTTTAAATCATTAATTTCGGACATTCTATTCGAAAGATATCACGAGTATAAAGTAGTAGAAAAAAGTTGCGTGGTAGCCTTATGCATGTAGGCGTCACTGGGTTACGGAGGTACGGGCTTACGGGAGGAAGGATTTATGTGTGTGTATTACAAGATTTAATTTTGAAAATACCCGTGCAAAGCCGGGGCGGTCCGCTGTAATAAATAAATGCGAATGTTTGTATGTACCTATGAATGTGTTTGTATGTACCTATGAATGTGTTTGTATGTACCTATGAATGTGTTTGTTGCTCTTTCACGCAAAAACTACCTACTAGACGGATTTGAGTAAAATTTGGAATGGACATTGCTTATACCCTAGATTAACACATAGGCTACTTTGTATCCCGGAAAAGGGCTCCTGCGGGATAACGGGAAGACGCGGGTGAAACCGCGGGCGCAGCTAGTAGGTATATAATATCGTTGAAACTTCAAAACACAATCGGAAGGCCTAATTTTATATGTCTCCTTGTATTGCAAAATTAATGGTTATCTCGATTTTCCCCTAAGCCTTTATTGACTCTTAATTCCCAAAAAAGGCAAGTTCACGATCTGTCAACAGAACCTTTACTGTAATATTATTATGTACAAGTAGGTACTTCTAATAGCGAGCCGAACACTAATCTTGTCATCTTTTGATGACGGAGGCCAGCATGTAGTTGATTTGTAGTTACGGAATACGGATAATTACAAGAAACCTTTGAAGGACTAAACGTGGTTCCAAGCGGCCTGCGCTTGCTCTCAGTGACTATTTATTGGTCTTTGGTGTTTGTAAGAAGCCTGATTTCGACGCTCCTAACTCGATCTTGTAATTACGGCTCTCTACCTCTATATTTACTATGTCTCTCTCTACGCATCTCTTACCTACTTTGTTCACAACCACATTGAGCGTCCATGTCTCAGCACAATACCTACCTATAATATCATGGTTGGCTGAACACACACGGATTATTTGTGGAATATGTACCGGTAGATTTGATTTGTTGAATGTCGCTCATCCAAATTAGACTCTCCTGGAGTTTTTTTATTTTTTTTCATCAAATTGGCATTCATTTTACCGTCATCCCGCCTGTTGCGAATTGCGAAGCGTAGATGCGGTCGACGGTGTAACACGCATACCTAGAAGGTACCTGTTCACTCTTACCTTGAAGATTCCCAAATTGTAGCGATCGGGAAACACAGACTCCTGCAAGGAGTTCCACTCCTTAGCGGTACGCAATACACATTATGAATGTACTTAAAAGCAAAACGCTTCGTGCGAACAGGTCGAATATCCACCATGTACCGATGGCGTCTCGCCGTTTGTCTTGATGTGCGATGATGGTATGGGGATGGAGGAATTAAGTTGTACTACTCCTGGGCACACTCGCTGAAATTAAAATACCGATAAACTGGCAACTCTTCGCTGATGTTCAAGGCTTTGAAGCCTTGATTGAGATACCCTTATTTTGATGTTATTTGTCAAAAGATTAAAATTAGCCAGCTAGCTATCAGCTGTTGTAGGTATTTGGATTTAAGGCTCTGGACTACTCTGGAGACATCAATTAGCCGTAATCTGACGTCACCCCGCGCTCCGCTCGCCCTGCAGGCGCTGTGGGCTCGCTAAGGGCACTCGCTCCAGTCGCTCGGTAAAATCAAGCTTATTGTTCACTAGGCTTCGCACGGGTATTTAAAAGAAATTTCAATATCAAATATTGTAATACACACATAAAAATCCTTCCTCCCGCACGGCCCGTACCCTTGTACTCCAGTGACGCCTATATGCATAAGGCTACCACGCAACTTTTTTCTACTACTTACATTTTTAAACTCGTGATATCTTTCAGTTAAAGAAAGGATTGACGTCATGTCGTACCAAGAGGTCAAAAGGATGGCCGAGAACAGAACGGCATGGAAAATACTCCACCGACAAGAGCTTCGCTCTTAAATAAAAGAAGAAGATATCTTTCAAATCGAATGTCCGAAATGTCCGAATTGAATGATTCAAAAAGTAATATAAAGGTATTGAAGCAGTTTTGAATAAGAAGTAATTTATTTTGATAAGGATTAATACCATGATACAAATAAAGAGCCTTTTCTAACGACGGCATTAAAATTAAATTTTTGAAATAAAAGATCACGTATTGTGGCATAACTATAATAGACATAATGCTCTCGCGGACTTTTTTGTAGATCCTAATGGGACCTACAAACCCGTAATACATTATTTTGTTCTATTGTCAATGTTTTTGCAGCGCACGCAAAAATAGGTTTTCGATTTCACACCTTGGGTTACAAAATACCAATTTTCTTACGGATCCCTAATTTTTTTGGAAATAAAATATAGCTTATAACCTTCCTCGATAAATGGACTATCCAACACTGAAATAATTTCAAATCGAACCAGTAGTTCCTGAGATTAGCGCGTTCAAACAAACAAACAAAGAAACAAACTGTGCAGCTTTATAATATTAAAGTATAGATTTCGGATTTTATCGCGTAAAGAAACACTACGCTTAGTAAGCCTTCACAGCCCAACTCTAATTGCCCCTGAGGACAAACAACATTTATGTTTGAATGTAGGTTTAAATAAACATAAAAATTAACACACGACGTCACATTCGTTGATCAAGTCATTATGCGATGTAAGTCATCTCAGTGCTAAATATCGGCGCAGAGTTGGCACTCCTCCACCAGGTTAATACACTAAGCGTGTGGAGACCGTGGAAGAAGAAACTCATTATTCATCACTAAGCACTGGTCGGCAGGAGTAGAGTAGGTGGTAGGGTCTAGAAGACTAAAGTGTACGATTGCGTATTGCCAGTAACAGTTGGTCCAACTCATTCATATCAAAGTAACTCGTTACACAACGAGCTACGGAGGCTGGCTAGAGCTGTGCTCTCGACGCGATGCATCCGGAATAAGGAAATGTACTGGAGAACCAAACAATTATAGTCTCATTTGACTTGGGCCTTGGCAATATCAGGAGTAAATATTAGGTCGGGGCAAAAGTATTTTCGTATTTTTCATACAAAGGAAAATGTTTTTTTAGGTGTAAATTTTTATTTATCTATAATATGTATGTGCCGTTTTGATCGATGACTTGTTGCCATCTTGTGGGTAGTGCCATGATCCCATTGCTGTAGAAATTTTGAGAAGTTTGGTTAAAAAAATCTGACAGGTAGTTTTCAGTGTTCTTTTGAGGTTAGCTTTATGCTTCCTAAAGAGTTCTGAAGTGACCGAAACAGGTGAAAATCTGATGGAACAAGGTCAGGGCTATACGGAGGATGCATCAACACATCCCAGCCAAGCTCTCTCAATTTTTGCTGCGTGGCTATAGATGAGTGCGGTCTGGCGTTGTCATCTTGGAACACCACGCCCTTCCTGTTCACCAGCTCCGGCCGGTTTTTCTCCATGGCTTCTTTTAACCTCATCAGTTGCTGACAGTAGAGGTCAGAATCGATAGTTTTAACCGGTGGCAAAAGCTCATAGTAGACGATTCCTTTCCAATCCCACCATACACACAGCATCACTTTGTTCCGAGTCAGGCCGGGTTTTGCCACGCTCTGTGGTGCTTGTCCATGCTTCGATCACGATCTTTTTCGCACATTCTTACCGTAAGTGACCCATTTTTCATCTCCCATAATCAACCGTTTAAGAAATGGTTTGGCATTGTTACGTTTCAACAAAGAATCGCAAATGGAAACACGTTGCATTAGGTTTCTCTCAGTGAGATCATGTGGTACCCAAATGTCAAGCTTTTTCTTGTACCCAGACTTTTGTAAATGACGTAAAACTGTTTTATGATCAACATCCAGTTCTTCAGCAATGTCGTAGCTACTAACATGTCGATCTTGATCCACTTTTTCAAAGATGGCACTGATTTTATCTGTGACAGGGCGTCCAGAGCGAACCTCATCTTTCACACTAAAATTTCCAGACTTGAAACGTTTGAACCACATTTGTGCTACTCTTATTGATACCGCATTAGGTTCATAAACCTCACAAATTTTATTCGCGGCGATCGTCGCATTTTTAAAGTTTTTGTAATAAAACTTTAAAATGTACCGAATTTGTTCGTCACATACGTTCATTTTGCTTGCTTAAAAAACAATTTAAAAATGGCGGGAACTAGTATTTTTTTTTATTTATTGCATCTTTAGAATGTCGACATTTAATGGTATTAAAATCAGCCAGTTAAATTCAGCACAGCCAAAGAGGTTTGATTACTAATAATACATTTAAAATACTTTTGCCCGTACCTATTATAATTAAGTCGCATAGTTTCTAGTGACAAGTAAACCTAATAGATGAATTAAATGCTAGGCAGACTCACCCTACCAGAAACACGGACAGAGAACGTCACGATCACGATTTTGACAGTAAGTGTAGTAGACTGAGCAGGTGTACAGTCTGGAACAGGCGTTTTACCTTTCCCGGGCATCGGCCTTGTTGATTTTACTTAATACTAAATAGGTATAATATAATTTTATTGTAGCTACGTTTAGGTAGTATACCTATTACACCAATCGAAAGTGTTACTCTCAAAACAAGTGGAAAAGTCACGATTCCTCAGATCACATAACGTAGGTACGTGGCTAGTGATGCCGCAGCCGCTGAACAAATAATAAAACAAAAAAGTGTCGAGAAAAAACTTGATTGTCGAAACGATGTCCGCAAGCAGCGCAAACCCGAGTGTTGCTCACCACTCAATTGAAGCGGAGCAGCCTCCTCGCGCGCCTCGCCTGTAACCACTACTTGGCATTGGGCTCCCTTACCTACGCTAAACTTACGTTCGCTAGGTAGGTGGTAGGTACTGGAGGTACGTAAACGTAAGCGTACATATTATATTATTTGCATTTATTTATCTTACGTCCATCGCAAATCGAAAAACACATAAGTAGGTAACTACATAAATATTGTTTATTTATCGCGTTGTGAGGGATCATACTTCTGGCCATGAAATAACACTAAATACCTAGGTGTGGGTGTGTGAGCCTTCGGCGGCGATATTGACTGTCGAGGAGTTCAGTAAAATTTACTTCTTCAACTTGTGGTATATCAACTGTTAAAATGATTGACACTGTCGATGAGAGTACGTGGTGTGTGTTGCAAATTCAGACTGACCTCCGGAAGTAGAAGGAGGCTAGGTGGGAGTGGGCAGGTTCAAGGTTGAACTAGGTTGGTTTTTGGTTTTCAAAATACAGGGTTGAATGAGTATCCTGTCGTAAGTAGTATTCGTAGCGCGTGCGCCGACGAATACATGAAGCCTGGAGCGAGGCTGTCCAGTGTTCTCTGGTGAGGTCGGAGGGCGAGCCGCGCGCGGCGTCTCCCACAGGGGGTTGCGGATTCCCTCGTGCCGATCTACGAGTAACGAAAACGTTAGAAAATCGCACAATTATAAAGGCAATGTTTGCAACAAAATAGCTCTAAGCATTGTATTTTTTAATTCACTGAAACGAATTAGCAGTTTTGTTTTTGCTATTTTTGGAAGAGATAAACGGTTGAAACGTCAAACTTTAAGTATTTAATTTTTTATATCGCATTTTTTAAAAGGAAGTCCTTTTGTTGCCATCTGTCATATCATCGGTCATCTTTGTACATTAACTATCATTAAAGAGATAAAGTTATTTGTTTACTACGTAAGTACAATTGTTACCTAGATTATGAGGTATTTAGGTTGTTTTGGATGAAAAAGTATTTAACCCCAACCTTCAGCTGAATCTTGTATCACAGCTATAAATACCCTATTCATAATGTATAGGGAGATTATGTTCTACTTCTAAGCTATGGTTACATGGAATATTGACAATCGTAAAGTAGTAAGTATTCGAATGCACTAGAACATAATGTTCTGTTGGCACATACTAGGGTACGTACGTAGTGCGGCGAGCTCTCTGCCTCCGAACTAGGTTACTCGCACGCGGAATAAAACAAGGGCTACAATCCCCTGTCTCTACTGAAATACGGCACTGTTCAAGTTTCAATATTAATTGGGAATTTTATAGTATGTACGAAACTAGCTATGCCCCGCGGTTGCAATCGCTATACGAGTATTCCCGTTATCCCGCAGTTTTACGAGACAAAAAGTAGCCTATGTGTTAGTCTAGGGCAGGGTATAAACTGCTTCCATCTCAAATTTCACTCAAATTGTGCTGTTTCACAACATACACACTCACTAGCTCGCTAACATTCACATTATATATAATTCTAGTGTAATGATTACTGATGATGAACGAACGATTGAAGAGTCCCGAGAACTAAAGCACGCAGCGTTGAGAACTTATCAAACATCAGGTAGGGACGTAGAGTGGTACAGTCAATAACACGCTTCAGGTGCTACAACCTACGACCTAATTGTTGTCGACGTCGCCGCCGGTACTTCAATTATTCATAACATAATATTCTTTAATTCGGTCTAATTCTGTATTAATTATTTTAATAGACACTACATTACATACGTACACACCTACCAACAAGTATAAATATTATAAGCAAGTTATTCGTAGTTCCTAGGCAATTTATGGAACTACTTAACCGATTTTTTAATACTTACCTAATCCTTAACTGATAGTACCTAAAGTTAAATAATTTTGAGTGTCAGGAAAATAGTTTTATGTACGAAAACCACTAATGTTTGTAAATCAAGTCAAAGAATTGGCTGATTGGCTGCCCTGTCTATAAAGTACCTTCTATAGAAACGTCAATGATATACATTATATAGGTATTAAATATGTGTAGGTATTCCTATTAGTACCTACATCTGGTTTGCCTACCCGTGCGAAAGCGGGGCGGGACGCTAGTTTAAAAATAAAGTACCTACATGCTACAATAGTTCATAGCACGCGTCGTCCCTGCACCCGGTAGTAATGTACCGGCTTACTAGCAAGCAGCGGCTGGCAACCAGCACCAGGATCCGAGTGGCAGGCTCGCGTCGGGCAGGCCGCGTGGCCGCCGGCCATTATGCGAGTCGGCGTCGGCGATGTGACGATATAATGCGAGGTGCGCTCGGCCAACAATTGACACACAAAGGCTGGCCGCTGTCGGCGGGAGCCACTCGGGAGCGACGCACTCTTCCGGCGCGAGCGTCCCCGCTGCCGCGCCCCGCGCCTCGGACACGAGTGCACTGCCGCAAACCACAATAAACAACACCTACCTACTACAGTAAACCAATCATTATGGCGTACAGGAGGACCTACCTACCTACCTACTACCTGCACTGTTTCAAAGTTATTGCGCATCAAATCGCACTATCATGTATTGGTCCGGAGTTGCGTTCGGACATGATACGGGGAACGGTCGGCCGCGTGATTCGCGAACTGGTTAACGATGTTATTATACGTATGAAATCAGGAGGTCACGCTCGCGAGAGTTATCAAGTTGAGATAATCTGAGAGAGGTCGAAGCGGACGTAAGATGCTGCACTTCAGCTGGCAGCAGCGCGGGCCGGGCGCGGAGCCGGCGCTGGCGGGCAGGGCGGCGCGGCGGCTCGGCGGCGCCTCCGGGGCCCGCTCAGCCGGCGGCGGCCGAGGAGGAAGCGCGCGGCGACCTTGTCCGTCCTTGCGGCGCGATAAGGCGAGCTCGGCCGGGGTCTCGTGGAAACGTGGAGATCGGGGCGCGACCCCGCTATCGCCATACGGCCTTTTAACCGCGAGATGGTCCGCCGCCGCATCACTCGGCTCGCGCACTCCTCGCGTTCATCACGCACGTCTGTTATCTGCGCGCCGCGGATCACACTCGTATCGTTTCGGAACCGGTCGTCCTCGAGGTGAGCGACGGCCGTGGCGGCTGCAGCTCTAGCTCGGCTCGGTGGTGACACGCGCCCCTTGTGTTGCAGATATCACTAGACGCAGACACGAAGCAGACAGAAGATGCCCAGCGCGGTGGTAAATGGGTCGGGCGGCGAAGATGTGGTGCTGACTGGACTGTCGGGCCGCCTGCCCGAGTCGGACAACATCGAGGAGTTCGCACAACAGCTGTTCGACGGCGTCGACCTCGTCACGGCTGATGACCGCCGGTGGACCCCAGGTGAGCTGATACCTTTACGGACCTACCGGAGTTTAGGCCTGCCTGTTTACTACCTACTTCAAATTTCGAACCATAAATCACTTAACAAAGAACTAATATAATAAAAAAATTAAGTAATGGGTTGATAAGTGCTATTAGCTGCTAATCCAGCTGACAGAGTTTGCAGGCCACTCTATGAAGTATATCTCTGCAGTCGTTTCGGAAAGATTTGCTCTTCATATTCAGATTTATTTATTGAAGACCATACTATGTAATTATAAAGTTAAAAATAGCACCATGATGACCTCGCTAAGTGTTGCTTAACCTCATTAATCTCTTAATAATAGATTACATAAGAAAGAGATCAAAGAGATGCTACTTGATGATCTTGGCATTCCACTCCAACGTCTTGTCCCTTTGCCCCACTCGTCCACCTACATGGGTATGTAGGTAGTTCTGTACTTAGACGGTCGTCATTGTGGCATCATTCAGTATCCAAATCACTGTAATATGTAATTTGCTAATCGTCTAGGTATCGTTACGATTTACAATACTCCAGAAGTGTGTGTTCCATCTAATTGTTCAAATACACAACAGTTAATGCATCGAGGCCGATTATTTATTATTATGCTCCTTGGAGCCGGGCGCAGCCTGCCGCCGCACGTTTCCTTCATGTAACTCGGAGGTTTGAACGGAACTCATTGAATCTTCTAGAAGGTTCAGAAGCGATATGGGTCGACAGTTCCTACTAATAATGTATACGTGGAAGTTTGTAAGGATGGATGTATGGATGTTTGTTACTCCTTCACGACAAAACTAATGAACGGATCTGGATGATACATGGAGTGTTGTTTGATGTACTTACTAATGACGTCATGAATTTAATTAATTTTAATTTATTTATTTAATTAAAACGGTAAACACCAATTACATTAATTAATTAAAAACATAAAACAATAATCATTACATACAACAAGCAAAAACAAAGAAAACAGGTATACAGTACAACAAATACACATAAATAAACCTAGAATATCCTAGAACTAGCTGTTCCCTGCGGTTTCACCCGCGTGGGCTACAGTTTATCGCGATAAAAAGTATCCTATGTCCTTCCCCGGGGCTCAAATTATCTCTATACCAAATTTCATTTAAATCGGTTCAGTAGTCTAGGCGCGAAAGCGTATATATTCCGTATACTCCAAAATTATTCCCGCACTTCGGTGCCCCCTCACCGCGTTACCTGCTGTAGGTATCCATTATCCTATTTTAATTCTAGGTTAATTTTTTTTCGGACCATGCGTTTGAATCGTGCTGTTAAAGGTCTTCCTGGTTCGCGACCGCACTTTACCTATCTCATAGGTTCTCTCTCACCTCACCGCGTTTCCCGCTGCGCTGGTGTGCGGCCGGTTTATTTTTCTACTACTACTTACATTTTTAAACTCGTGATATCTTTCGAATGGAATGTCCAAATTGAATGATTCAAAAAGTTTTATAAAGGTATTGAAGCAGTTTTGAATGAAAAGCAATTTATTTTCATAAGGATTAATACCAAGACACAAATAAAGAGCCTTTTCTAGAGGCGGCATTAAAAATTAATTATTTTAAATAAAATATCACTTATTGCGGCATAACTATAATAGTTAGACATATGCTCTCGCGGACTTTTTTGTAGATCTTAATGAGACCTACAAACCCGTAAAACATTATTTTGTTCTAGTGTCAATAGTTTTTGCAGCGCACGCAAAAATAGGTTTTCGATTTCACACCTTGGGTTGCAAAATAGCAATTTTCTTACGGATCCCTAATTTTTTTGGAAATAAAATATAGCCTATAGCCTTCCTCGATAAATGGGCTATCTAACACTGAAATAATTTTTCAAATCGGATCATTAGTTCCTGAGATTAGCGCGTTCAAACAAACAAACAAACAAACAAACAAACAAACAAACAAACTCTGCAGCTTTATAATATTAGTATAGATTTGTGTTTCGCGGAACAGATAAATGTGAGAATTTAGAAAATTTTATTTATTGATTTTAAAATATAAACGAGTTTAATTTTACAAAAATATTCCCGATTGATCATTTTATCATTAATTTTATTTTATATATTCGGTTTTCCAACAGACTTATCACTATCAAGCATAAATAAAAGAAAACTGTAAACGCGCACATGGCGTATGTCCAACGATAGGAAGACACAACATGCAAACAAAAATATTTAGCTATGGAGTGTGTTATTTAAACTATAGTACCTATATTACATTTTTTTATGTTTATTGTCCGGTTGCCTATTTGAAGGTGGTAGTTAGCCAGGTCCACTATAGTATGATTTTTGGTTAGATAATATATTTAGCGGGTAACAAACACTCGTTTCTGCAGCAGCGTCGTTCCGCGAGGAGCTCGTTCATCAGTTGTTCGTAGCGGCGCCTCCTCGCTCCGGCGCGCGACAGTCTCGGCACCGACGGCCCTGACGGCGCACGAGATGTTATCTAGATAACTCTTCGCTCTCGCTACAGCTCGGATAGATACAGCGATAAACCGAGTGCTCCTGCCTCAAATAATAATACTCGATGCTACATTCCGTATTGAGTTGGGACGAAACAAATCATTTTCTTTAGCTTGCCATATTGTGTTATAGTTTACAGGATTCGATCCATAATGGCTATTGGTGCAACACTCCACTCAGCTGCAGAATAATATAGAATGTTGTTTTTATACTACGCGTTCGGTTCTCGGCTAGGAACTGGGTTTCTGAATCGAGCTCGTGACTCGTATGAGCATTTTTTGCTCAGTGTCATAGTTTCCAGTGGAAAAACTGAGCTGTATGTGTACAGGGTGACGTCGGTGTCGGCGGATGTAGCCGCGAGCGCGGCGCAAACAGTAGCTAGGGAGTGGAGGTACCTCTCGGTGGCTTAGTATGTGTACAGGGTGACGTCGGTGTCGGCGGATGTAGCCGCGAGCGCGGCGCAAACAGTAGCTAGGGAGTGGAGGTGCCTCTCGGTGGCTTAGTATGTGTACAGGGTGACGTCGGTGTCGGCGGATGTAGCCGCGAGCGCGGCGCAAACAGTAGCTAGGGAGTGGAGGTGCCTCTCGGTGGCTTAGTATGTGTACAGGGTGACGTCGGTGTCGGCGGATGTAGCCGCGAGCGCGGCGCAAACAGTAGCTAGGGAGTGGAGGTGCCTCTCGGTGGCTTAGTATGTGTACAGGGTGACGACGGTGTCGGCGGATGTAGCCGCGAGCGCGGCGCAAACAGTAGCTAGGGAGTGGAGGTGCCTCTCGGTGGCTTAGTATGTGTACAGGGTGACGACGGTGTCGGCGGATGTAGCCGCGAGCGCGGCGCAAACAGTAGCTAGGGAGTGGAGGTGCCTCTCGGTGGCTTAGTATGTGTACAGGGTGACGTCGGTGTCGGCGGATGTAGCCGCGAGCGCGGCGCAAACAGTAGCTAGGGAGTGGAGGTGCCTCTCGGTGGCTTAGCGCGGCTCGCACTTACAGCGGCTGTTTCAACAAGCTCTCGAGGTGGCTTCACATAATGAAGAATTCGTTTACACCAAACACGGTGGCAAGGGCTCCGAATCTGCATGGTGGGGTAGTCTCATCCTGACGAAAATCACAGATAGCCACTTCCATAGTCCATACATATTCGTAGGTACCTGCATAGTAAAGGAGTAGTAGTTCAGCTTCATATAAATCGGTCGTCGCCGGTTTGAATGTGTGCGTGAGTAGCGGCACCGTGTACGCACGCACTTTTCACGCACACAATCACATAAACGAAAGGAGGCGGCCGGGGCCGCGGCCATGCACTCAGTATGGAACTCACCGCCTATGCGTCACCGCAAAAGTAGGCAATTAACTCGTCGAGCGGCCTTAGCTAACCTACTGTTCTTACTTTACTGTGGTACCTTTGTCGGTCGGCGGCTGCGGTAATGCCTACTGGCGTGTTCGGACACCAACAAAAGGTCTCCTATCGCAATAATAGCGTTTCGCAGAATAAAAACTCATCAGAACAAAACAATATCCAAAACCTGATTGACCTACATTTCATACCGTCCGTCGGTAAAGTTCTATTTTGGTTTTGTGTACATTGCAACATACTTATACGGTACTATAGACAGGTAAAATACAATAAATATTAGTTTATTTATTAGGTTTCATAACAAACCTTAACACAAATCAAACATAATTCAATATAGCATACTTGTATTAATATAAAGTTAAATATAAATGAAAACAATAAATAAATAATCATAGACATAGTGGAAGTCCGATAACTTATCTGGTGTACCTGGTGCGTACCACACTAGCCGCTCCCCCGGCGTCACTTGTACGAGCCATGGCGACACTGCATCATTAGTTGACTCTGCGAGTGGGCTCTGCCGCTTCACGCTCCAAATCGTGTTAGCATATGATTCAGCATATCAGAATAATGAAGACTCAGATTACGATGATAGGTGCATATATATACAATCGTACACACACACTTATACTGCTGATGATATTCCAAAATAACTAACCGGTCCGTAACTCCGTATCTTATGAATGGAGAGCCACAGTGCAATAAACATTAAAATTATAGATAACGAGTCTGATATCTAAGTGTAAGAAGCGAGCTAGGTCCAGCACAGATACAGAACCTACCTACCTATCTACCTATGTGTAGGCACGAGGTACTGTAATATTACAAAATGTAAGTGAGCCTATCTCTGTGGGCTCTCAGCGCTCTCTACTCTAGTGCCACATGCTATCTATTCAGTGGCTCAGGCTCTACCAGCCAGGCAGGGCGAGAGCAGGAGGTGCGGCGCGGCTATACAAACACAATGAGGTGATCGGTGTCGCGGCGCGGATCGCGGAAGTGTCGTCGTATCTGATGTAATGTCAATAATTGTATTGATTGCCGTCACTCGTTTGTTTTGGCACGGAATGCGCGGATCGCGTGCGCCGCTGCTGCGCACTTGTCGAGTGCGCATGGTGTGGGCGCGCGCCGCCGCGGACACGGCACGCACGCCGCACTCGCGACATTGCATCACTTCTCGCGCTCGAAACTCATCTCGATAGATACACTTTTGTCACCTCCTAATAACCAGAAGCAGCCGGTTTATTCTCAGGGTCACTAGGTGAGGCCTAATCTACATTGATTGATAGTTTTAAAATGGGTATAAAAACAGACGATAGCTGAGCGCTAGAGCAGCGTGTGCAGGCACAACTTGGGCCTCTACCTCTACTGTACAGCGAGCGACGGAAGAGTGTTTCGACTCGGTAGAGCTGGTCAGCCTCAGACGGAATGTTGTAATAGTTAGTGCGCGCCGCTGAGTGACGGTGACGTCACGTGGCGTGATGCATCGCGGCGTATCGTACCGTAGGTGCTCAAGGACTTGACGCATTATCACAATAAATAAGAAATTCACAATTCGAACATACGCTCGTCTAACTAACAGCAAAGTCGATCGCTGAATATTTGATGTTATATTTGCTGTATTTACACAGTCGACCCACGTGCGTTTCTAATGATTATTCCAATAATAATGGCCGCATAATCTCCCTGCGTAGCACTGGGACGGTAACGGCGTAGCACTGACGTCTTAGCGTAGCCAATGACGTCATAGCGTAGCACCACATAAGGTTCTATGTGTAGGTATCTTCGGTATTTCTTAAAATACATTATAACATAATGTAAACAAGTTACCGTACGTCATACCATACGTCCGCCTCGAGCGGGGCAGTCTGTATAACTTTCCACAAAATCTGTCGAAACAAAAAATGAGATCACTCAATGTCGGCGATGTAAGTATTGTCATTTTCGATTATGATGTTCTCCATTATAGCTATCTGAATGAGATTATTTGATGCACCCGTTGTAGTATAGTAGCGCAGGGAGAGATAGCGCGCTCCACCTAGAGCCATCCGCCGGGGCGGTGGGGCGGAGGGGCCGTGGGGCGGTGGAGCGGAGGGGCCGTGGAGCGGTGGAGCGGTGGAGCGTCAGGTGACGGGTCGGCGGCCGCGGCCGTGACGCGGTGGTGGCCTGCTCACCTTGAACTTGATGATCTCTCATCATATCCGTGATTTCATAAATTATCAGAGTTTTGTCACGTATCTGCGTACTAACCTACCTTTGAAACCGTACAGAGTAAAATGTAAACTATCGTATTGTTCATAAAAATAAAAACAAGATGCAATTATGATGATTCACTCAACATAGATTTATTTTATTATTTATTTATTTTATTTTATTTTGCATGGAAAACTAACAGCTGTAAAACACTAAATTGGTACAAACACAATGGAACGAAAAAGTCTTAAGTAGTTTTCGCTTATAGATCGCTAAATGTAAATATGCATGCAATATTAAGCTAATACACATTCTAAATAAATAAACATAATATATGTGATATGATATAAAATGAGAAAATAAGTAGAAGTTATGGACAACAAACAGTCAAAGCCATATAAAATCACAATGTAAATAAATTAATAACAAGTAATAACAATAACCTAGATATTATAGAATTGCTTATTGATTATAATTTTGAAATTATTTATTATTTATTTATTCATCACAAAGAAAACAAACAGCATAAACAAAACATACTTAGTGACACAAACAAGCCTTACAGTTTTCACTTTTTTCACGTTTTCACAGGCGTAGCTAGTTTTAAGTTGACGTTTTAAAGTGATCACAATGTATCCTATTGAATGAATATATTTTTGATTTTGATTTGGCTTATAGAAAAAATTGAAACATTCCAGTAAGTAGATATAAAATCTAATAAAATTAAAGTAATAATTTATGAATAAAATAATAAAAATTAATATATTTTTAATTATATTAAAAAAAATAATGAGTTAACAACCCCGTCCCCGCGTAGACGTGGGCGCGGCGGAGTGGCAGGAGTCGTAGCGGGCCGCCACACTGCAGCCGGCATGCTCTCCTAACTGAAGCTGCGCAGCACGCTGTGCGTGGGGCCGGACAACGAGTTGAGGGACAATCATTATTTTATTAGGTTTTCCAATAGACTTATCAAAAACAAGTATAAATAAAAGAAAACTATAATGGTGGACATGACGAATTGTCGCTTTTACATATTATAATCTATTTATATGAATTTTTACTAAAAAGTATTTTAGAGAACTTACAAAGAAAAATGCGTTTTTGTAGCTGCTTGTTTTCCATCTAAAATAAAATAAAACATATAAAACTAGCGGACCGGCCCGGCTTCGCACGGGTAAAAACAAAAATGTCAAGTTCTATAATTATAATACGCAGATAAACCCTTCCTCCCGTGCGACCCGTGCCCCAGTGGCGCCTACATTGCCGAGCAGAGCACGCAACTTGTTTTCTAATATCGTGATATCTTTCGAAAGGAATGTCCAAATATAATAATTCAAAAAGTCATATAAAGGTATTGAAGCAGTCTTGAATATGAAGTAATTTATTTTGATAAGGATTAATACCAAGATACAAATAAAGAGTCTTTTCTAAAAGCGACATTTACATCAAATTTTTAAAATAAAAAAACACTTATTTTGGCATACATATGACTTTTTTATAGATCTTAATGGGACCTACAAACCCGTAGTACATTATTTTGTTCTATTGTCAATAGTTTTTGCAGCGCACGCAAAAATAGGTTTTCGATTTCACACCTTGGGTTACAAAATAGCTATTTTCTTACGGATACATAATTAAAAAAAAAAATAATGTAGCCTATGTCCGCCGAAGATAGTGTAGCTTTACAACAGTGAAAGAATTTTTAAAAGCGGTTCAGTAGTTTCGGAGCTTATTCGATGCAAACAAACAATCAAACAGTCAAATCTTTCCTCTTTATAATATTAGTATATGTAGATGTACGCTTAGTTAAGAATAAAGGTTAACAATTGCTTAGTACTTATTGATTTGTGAGAATATGTAGTAAATAGTTGGTTGTCTATCCTGATTTTTATATAATTTTAATGAGCTAATTCCAATAAAAAAAAGAAATCTCGCGGAAGTCCCCCGGAGGAGATGATGAGCGGTGTTCCTGAAGTGACGAGCGCTGCGCGTTGTTGCAGGGCTGCACGGGCTGCCGGAGCGGAACGGCAAGCTGAAGGACCTGGCGCACTTCGACGCCACGTTCTTCGGCGTGCACGCGAAGCAGGCGCACCTGATGGACCCGCAGCTGCGGCTGCTGCTGGAGCTCACGCACGAGGCCATCGTGGACGCCGGCCTCAGCCCCGCCGAGCTGCGCGGCTCGCGCACCGGCGTCTACGTCGGCGTCTCCAACTCGGAGACCGAGGAGCTGTGGACCGCCGACCCGGACAAGATCAACGGCTACGCGCTCACCGGCTGCTGCCGCGCCATGTTCCCCAACCGCATCTCGTACGCGTTCGACCTGAAGGGGCCCTCGTACGCGGTGGACACCGCCTGCTCCAGCTCCATGTTCGCGCTGGCGCAGGCGTACACGGCCATCCGCGCCGGCCACTGCGACGCGGCCGTCGTCGCCGGCTGCAACCTGTGCCTCAAGCCCGCCAACTCGCTCAACTTCCACCGGCTCAGCATGCTGTCGCCGGAGGGCCGCTGCGCCGCCTTCGACGCCTCGGGGCGCGGCTACGTGCGCTCCGAGGCCGCGGTGGCCGTGCTGCTGCAGCGGCGCGGCGCCGCGCGGCGCGTCTACGCGACCGTGCGCAACGCGCGCATGAACACGGACGGCGCCAAGGTGCAGGGCATCACCTTCCCGGCCGGCGACGTGCAGCGCCGCCTCGCCGAGGAGACCTTCGCCGAGGCGCGCCTGCGCCCGCGGGACGTGGCCTACGTGGAGGCGCACGGCACCGGCACCAAGGTAGCCCCGCGCCGCCCGCCCGCCCCGCCGCGCCCCGCCCCCGCCCCTCTCACCCGCGCGCGTCCGTGTCGCAGGTGGGCGACCCGCAGGAGGTGAACGCGATCGCGGAGCTGTTCTGCGCCGGTCGCGACAAGCCGCTGCTGCTGGGCTCCGTCAAGTCCAACATGGGGCACTCGGAGCCCGCGTCGGGGCTCTGCTCCATCGCCAAGGTGGTGGTGGCCATGGAGCGCGGGGTCATCCCCGCGAACCTGCACTTCGTTTCGCCCAACCCGGACATCCCCGCGCTCAACGACGGAAGGATACAGGTGCGCGTCGCCGTCGACGGTCGGAGGCGGGTCCGGCGTCGCGCGGCGTCTGACGCGTCCGCGCCGCTCGACAGGTGGTGGACAAGAACACGCCGTGGGAGGGCGGGCTGGTGGCCGTGAACTCGTTCGGGTTCGGCGGCGCCAACGCGCACGTGATCCTGGAGTCGGAGCGCGGCGCGCGCGCGGCGCCGGCGCGGTACGCGGTGCCGCGGCTGCTGCTGGCGTCCGGCCGCACCGAGCCCGCGGCGCGCGAGCTGCTGCGCCTGGCCGCCGCGCACCCCGCCGACGGCGAGCTGCACGCGCTGCTGGACGCCGTGCACGCGCACAACATCCCCGGCCACGCGCACCGCGGCTTCGCGCTGCTCACCGACCCGCCCGTCGAGGAGATATTCGTGAGTGCCGCGCCCCGCGCCCCGCGCCCCGCGCCCCGCGCCGGCGCGGCTGACGCGCGCCCTCGGCCCGCAGGAGGTGGAGAGCGGCGAGCCGCGCCCCGTGTGGTTCGTGTTCTCGGGCATGGGCTCGCAGTGGCCGGGCATGGCGCGCTCGCTGATGGCGCTGCCGCCGTTCGCGGCGTCCGTGCAGCGCTCGGCGGCGGCGCTGAAGCCGCACGGCGTGGACCTCGTGTACATCGTGACGGAGGCGCCGGAGGCCGCCTTCGACGACGTGGTCGCGTCCTTCGTGTCCATCGCGGCCGTGCAGGTGGCGCTGGTGGACGTGCTGCGCGAGCTCGGCGTGCGGCCCGACGGCATCGTGGGCCACTCCGTCGGCGAGATCGGTGAGCGCGCGGGCGGGCGGGGGCGGCGGGGGCGCGGGCGCGGCGGCTGACGGCGCGCGTGTTGCAGGCTGCGCGTACGCGGACGAGACGCTGACGGGCGCGCAGGCCGTGCTGGCCGCGTACTGGCGCGGGCGCAGTATCGTGGACGCGGCGCTGGCGCCCGGCGCGATGGCCGCCGTGGGGCTCTCGTGGGAGCAGTGCGAGGCGCGCTGCCCCGCGGACGTGGTGCCGGCGTGCCACAACGCGGCCGACAGCGTCACCGTGTCGGGCCCGGTGTCCTCCGTGGAGCGCTTCGTGGCGGAGCTGGCGGCGGAGGGCGTGTTCGCGCGCCGCGTCAACTCGTCCGGCGTCGCCTTCCACAGCAAGTACATCGCGGCCGCGGCGCCGCAGCTGCGCCGCAGCCTCGAGCGCGTCATCCCGGAGCCGAAGCCGCGCTCGCCGCGCTGGATCTCCTCGTCGCTGCCCAAGGAGCAGTGGGACTCCGAGATCGGTGAGCGCGCCTGCCCGGCCCCCCCGCGCCCGGCCGGCGCGGCGCTGACGCTCCCCCCCCCGCAGCGAGGCTGAGCGACGCCAGCTACCACGTGAACAACCTGCTGTCGCCGGTGCGGTTCGCGGAGGCGCTGGGCGCGGTGCCGGAGCGCGCGCTGCTGGTGGAGGTGGCGCCGCACGCGCTGCTGCAGGCGGTGCTGCGGCGCGCGCGGCCGGCGCCCGCGGCGCACGTGGCGCTGGTGCGGCGCGAGGCGGCGGACGCGCTGGCGCACCTGCTGCGCGCGGCGGGGCGGCTGTACGGCGCGGGCGCGGCGGCGCGGCCGGCGGCGCTGTACCCGGCGGTGCGCTGGCCGGTGTCGCGCGGCACGCCGGGGCTGGGCGCGCGCGTGCGCTGGGACCACGCCGCCGAGTGGAGCGTGGCGCACTACGGCGGCGCGCCGCGCGGCGGCGAGCACGTGCTGGAGCTGGAGCTGGCGCGCCGGGAGGACGCCTACATCGCCGGCCACAACATCGACGGCCGCGTGCTGTTCCCCGCCACCGGCTACCTGGTCAGTAGCCGCGACGAGCTCCTAAAAAAACACTGTTTATTTTTAATTTATTTTATTTGGACGTTGAAATTTTGAAATAGACCATTGAAATGTTGCAATTTGAGAACCTAATATTGCATTTATTAGAGGACGAAATTTTCAAAAGGCGCCTCCACACTCTACCTCGTAGGTGGCGGAGAAAAGTGTTAGCGATGAACAAGTAATATTGTAGGTAGGTATTTAACAAAAAAAAATTAAGAATGTATTTAAAATAAAAATAAATTTCGTTTTGACCGGATTCTCGTGAGCATTGAAGAACCCGGTCAACTTTGGAGCGCTGTAACAGCGTTTTAAACGAATGGAATAAAAAAAAAAATTAATTATAAATGATAAGGTTTAAATTACTCACGCAAAGCTGGCCTGCCTTCGGAGGCTCGAAGGACCATGGATGTAGGGGCTGCTGCCACACCGAAATGATAACTGCTGTTAAATATTTATGATGCATACTTATATTTAGACTCGAATGCTTATTGTAAAGACATGTTGATGAGTCGCGGCGTGAATGCGTGCTGACGCGCTCGGTTGAGTAATCGATGCAATAAAGTAATAGCGCTGCATCGACACTGTGCGGTGCGGTGCTGCGGATCGCACAGAAACATATTTGTAGGCAAAGCGATTTGCTACAAATTATGTCTTCACGATTTTTTTATAGGACACATAGTTTTCGAGATATCGCGAAAAAGATGTTTGCACCTCTTTTACCTAGATATTGGTCGACAAGAGCGGTAACCCCACAAACTTGAGGTTAAGCTTCTATTGACCCCCACACATGTCCCAAAAATAAAATTGCGTCCTCTAATGCAAAGCTCATGTAACATTTCACTGGACTAACATCCGAACAGGTTACTAATAGATAGAAATTAAGACAATCGCAGGGTCACTTTAAGGCTTTTTAGTTTCCACTAGCTGTTCCCCGCGGTTTTACCCGCGTGGGCTACAGTTTATCGCGATAAAAAGTATTCCATGTCCTTCTTCAGGGTTCGAACTATCTATGTACAAAATTTCATTTCAATTAGTTCAGTAGTTTAGGCATGAAAGCTTATACGCTTATATTCTGTATAGCCCAAAATTATTCCCGCACTTCGGTGCCCGCCGCGTTACCCGCTGCGCTGCGGCCACTGCATGGCCCTGGATGGCGGGGCGGGGCGCGGGCGGCGCGGTGATTTTATTTTCCAATAGATTGACATTTTAATTTCGTAATATCTTTTGAATGGAATGTCCGATTTTAACAATTCAAAAAGTATTCTACAGGCGTTGGAACAATCTAGAATACGAAATGATTTATTTGGATAAGGATTAATATAAAAGTATAGATAACACGGTCTGATTTAAGTCGGAATTTTTATTAACTTTTAAAATGTAAAAAGTAGTTAAAAATGTCAATCTAATCGAAAAATAAATCCACCGCACCGCAGCGCAGCGGGAAACGCGGTGAGGTGAGGGGGCGGGAGAATCTATGAAATAGGTAAAGTGCGGTCCGAAAAAAATAAACTTGGAATTAAAATAGGATAATGAATATAGCAGATAACGCGGTGAGGGGCACCGAAGTGCGGGAATAATTTTGGAGTATACGGAATAGTATACGCTTTCGCGCCTAAACTACTGAACCGATTTAAATGAAAATTTGTATAGAGATAGTTTGAGCCCTGGGGAAGGACATAGGATACTTTTTATCGCGATAAACTGTAGCCCACGCGGGTGAAACCGCGGGGAACAGCTAGTAAGTAATAAAATTAAATTTAAAAAAAACCAAATAAATTAATATGTAATTAATTAATTAAAAAAAAATAAAAATAAAAATTATATTCATATTACTCAGATTTACGATCACCAAAAAAAAAACAATTCTGACTTTTCAGACTCTGGTGTGGCGCACGATGGCCAAGCTCCACAACAAGAAGATGGAGGAGACGGCGGTGGTGCTCGAGAACGTGCAGTTCCGGCGCGCTACGCTCGTGCCGCGCGACGCGCCCGTGCGCTTCCTCGTCAACATCCTGGAGGGCACCGGCGACTTCGACGTGTGCGAGGGCGGCGGCGTCGCCGTCACCGGCTCCGTGCGCCTCGCCGCGGACCCGGCCGCCGAGCGGCTGGCGCTGCCGCCGCCCCCGCCCCCGCCCGCCGGGGAGCCGCCGCTCGACGCGGACGACGTCTACAAGGAGCTGCGCCTGCGCGGCTACAACTACGGCGGCGTGTTCCGCGGCATCCGCGCCTCGGACGCGCGCGGGACCGAAGGGGAACTCGCCTGGGACGGCAACTGGGTGCCCTTCATGGACACGATGCTGCAGTTCGGCATCATCGGCGTGGACACGCGCGAGCTGTACCTGCCCACGCGGCTGCAGCGCGCGCTCATCGACCCGGCGGCGCAGCCGGCGCCCGGCGCGCCCGTGCCGGTCCGCATGCACCGCGACCTCGGCGTCATCGTCGCCGGCGGCGTGGAGCTGCGCGGCCTCAACACCAGCCTGGCGCCGCGCCGCGCCAACGCGCAGGCGCCGCCCAAGCTCGAGAAGTACGTCTTCGTGCCGTACGACAACGCGGCCGCCTCCTGCGAGGACGCGGCGCGCTCCAAGCGGGACGCGCTCGCCGTGTCGCTGCAGATCGTGCTCGAGAACGCGGGGGCGCTGCGCCTGAAGCTGTGCGAGGCGGCGCTGGACCGCGCGCCCGAGGCGCTGCTGGCGCCCGCCGCGCTGGCCGCGCTGGACCTGGAGCCGCAGGTGCGCGTGGACGCCTCGCTGGCGGCCGGCGCTAGCGCGGCGCAGTACCAGGCGCTGCAGGAGCGCGGCATCAAGGTCACCACCAAGGACGCGCGCGCCGGCCCGCCCGACGCGGACTGCCACCTGGTGCTGGCGGCGGACGTGCTGGCGCGGCGCGACGCCGCCACGCTGCAGCGGCTGGCGGCCGCGCTGGCGCCGGGCGGCATGCTGCTGCTGCAGGAGCCGCTGCGCGCGCTGCAGGACGCGGCGGCGCAGGACGCGCTGCGCCGCGCCGCGCTGCAGCCGCTGGCGCGCCAGGCGGCCGCGGGCTGCGAGTACCTGCTGCTGCGCGCGGCGGCCGCGCTGCCCGCCGGCGCGGCGGCGGTGGACGTGTCGGACGACGGCGCCTTCCCGTGGGTGGACGAGCTGCGCGAGGCGCTGCGCCGCGCCGAGGCGGAGGACGCGCGCGTGTACGCGGTGAGCCGCGCGGCCGGCTGCGGCGCGCTGGGGCTGGCCGCGTGCCTGCGCGCCGAGCCGGGCGGCCGCGCGCTGCGCGTCTACTACCTGCCGGACGCGAAGGAGCCGTTCGACCCGAAGAGGGCCCCGTACGCGGAGCAGATCGCGCTGGACCTCGCGGTGAACGTGCTGCGCGGCGGCTCGTGGGGCTGCTACCGGCACGTGGAGCTGGGCGGCGAGCAGGCGCAGCTGCCGACGGAGCACGCGTACGTGAACACGCTGACGCGCGGGGACCTGTCCTCGCTGCGCTGGATCGAGTCGGACCTGCGCTGGGCGGGCGCGCGCGAGCTGCCGCCGCGCACCGAGCTGTGCCGCGTGTACTACGCGCCGCTCAACTTCCGCGACATCATGCTGGCCACCGGCAAGCTGCCGCCGGACGCGCTGCCCGGCAACCTGGCCGGCCAGGAGTGCATCCTGGGGCTCGAGTTCAGCGGCCTCTCGTCGGGCGGCGAGCGCGTGATGGGCATGGTGGCGGCGCGCGGGCTGGCGACGTCGGTGCTGGCGGACCGCGGCTTCCTGTGGCCCGTGCCGGCCGCCTGGTCGCTGGAGGAGGCGGCCACGGTGCCCGTGGCGTACGCGACGGCGTACTACGCGCTGGCGGTGCGCGGGCGCATGCGGCGCGGGGACGCCGTGCTGGTGCACGCCGGCACGGGCGGCGTGGGGCAGGCGGCGCTCGCCATCGCGCTGCACGCCGGCTGCGAGGTGTACACCACGGTGGGCACGGCCGACAAGCGCGCCTTCCTGCGCGAGCGGTTCCCGCAGCTGCCGCCCGAGAACGTGGGCAACTCGCGCGACACGTCCTTCGAGCAGCTGGTGCTGCGCCGCACGCGCGGCCGCGGGGTCGACCTCGTGCTCAACTCGCTGGCGGCCGACAAGCTGCTCGCCTCCGTGCGCTGCCTCGCGGTCGGCGGCCGCTTCCTCGAGATCGGCAAGCTGGACCTCTCGAACAACACGCCGCTCGGCATGGCCGTGTTCCTCAAGAACACCACCTTCCACGGCATCCTGCTGGACGCGCTGTTCGACGCGAGCGGCGACGACCCCGAGAAGGCGGCCGTGGTGCGCTGCGTCGCCGAGGGCATCGCCTCCGGCGCCGTGCGGCCGCTGCCCGCCACCGTCTACTCGGACCGGCAGCTCGAACAGGCGTTCAGGTGAGTCCCGGCCGGCGCCGGCCCGCCCCGCGCCGGCCGCGTCAGCTCACCGTCCGCGCCCGCAGGTACATGGCGACCGGGCGGCACATCGGCAAGGTGGTGCTGCGCGTGCGGGCGGAGGAGGGCGGCGCGGCCGCGGCGCCGCTGGCCGCGCTGCCGCGCACCTACATGCACCCCGGCAAGAGCTACGTGCTGGTCGGTACGTACGGCGCGGCGCGGCGCGGCGGGCGCGCGGCCGCCACTCACGCGGGGGTGCGCAGGCGGGCTGGGCGGGTTCGGGCTGGAGCTGGCGACGTGGCTGGTGTCGCGCGGCGCCACGCGGCTGGTGCTGTCGTCGCGCGGCGGCGTGCGCAGCGGCTACCAGGCGTGGTGCGTGCGGCGGCTGCGCGCGGCCGGCGCCCGCGTGGCCGTGCTGGCGGCGGACGCGGCGGCGGCGGGCGGCGCGCGCGCGCTGCTGGCCGCCGCGGCCGCGCTGGGGCCCGTGGGCGGCGTGTTCAACCTGGCCGCCGTGCTGCGGGACGCCTTCCTCGACAAGCAGACGCCGCAGGACTTCCAGGTGGTCGCGCGGCCTAAGATCGACGGTGAGCGCTCCCAACTAAGTATCTAGTCGCACCTTCCAATAGATCGATTAGTGTTGTTTTGACGCGTTTCGACCTTTGCCCTCGTACGATTTCGAATTACACCGAACAAAAACCTCCGAGAGATTTTTTTTTTCCAAAATATTGAAAGTAGTTAACGTTTTTTAACGAGTGTCGGGAAATAATTTGATGATGCGCCTGCAGCCACGAAGGCGCTGGACGAGGCGACGCGCGAGCTGGCGCCGGAGCTGGACTACTTCGTGGTGTTCTCGTCGGTGTCGTGCGGGCGCGGCAACCCCGGCCAGAGCAACTACGGGCTCGCCAACTCGGCCATGGAGCGGCTGGTGGAGCGGCGCCAGGCGGACGGGCTGCCGGGGCTGGCGGTGCAGTGGGGCGCCATCGGCGAGGTGGGGCTCGTCGTGGACACCATGGGCGGCGACGACGCCGTGGTGGGCGGCACGGTGCCGCAGCGCGTGGCCTCGTGCCTGCAGGCGCTGGGCCAGCTGCTGGCGCGGCCGCACGCCGTGGCGGCCAGCATGGTGCTGGCGGACAAGCGCCGCGCCGCCGCCGCGCCCACGCAGGACCTGGTGCACGCGGTGGCCAACATCCTCGGCATCAAGGACCCCGCCAAGGTGGCCGAGTCCGCCAACCTCGCCGAGCTCGGCATGGACTCGCTCATGGGCGCCGAGATCAAGCAGACGCTGGAGCGCGGCTACGACGTCGTGCTCGCCGTGCAGGAGATCCGCGCGCTCACCTTCGGCAAGCTGCGCGCGCTCGCGGGCGGCGAGGAGCCCGCCCCCGCCGCGCCCGCCGCCCCCGCCGCCGCCGCCGCCGCCCCCGCGCCCGGTGCCGAGCCCGGGGACCTCGTGCAGATGGCGCTGATGGGCGAGCTGCTGCCCAAGCAGGTGGTCGTGAAGCTGCCGAGCGCCGCGCCCGCCAGCGCCAAGTCCAAGTCGGTGTTCATGGTGAGTAGCCGCCGGGCGCCCCTTGCGGAGGCGCGCCCGGCTGACCTCCGCCCCCGCAGGTGCACCCCATCGAGGGCGTGGTGGACGTGCTGCGCGGCGTGGCGCGCGGCGTGCGCGGCGCCGTGTTCGGGCTGCAGTGCGCGCCGCCCGCGCCGCTGGACTCCATGCCGGCGCTGGCCGCCTTCTACGTGACGCAGGTGCGCGCCGTGCAGCCGCAGCCGCCGTACACGCTGCTCGGGTACTCGTTCGGCGCCGGCGTGGCGTTCGAGATGGCGCTGCAGCTGGAGCTGGCGGGCTGCGAGACGCGGCTGGTGCTGGTGGACGGCTCGCCCGCCTACCTCAGCACGCACCTGACGCGCGGCAAGAGCAAGCGCGCGGAGCGGTCGGCGCGCGCGGACGAGGCGGACGCGCTCGCATTCTTCGCGCAGCAGTTCGCGGAGGTGGACGCGGCGCGCGTGGCCGCCGAGCTGGAGCGGCTGGGCTCGTGGGAGGCGCGCGTGCAGCGGACCGTGGAGCTGCTGGGCGGCGCGCCGCACCCGCCCGCGCAGCTGGCGCAGGCCGCCGCCGCCTTCTACCGCAAGCTGGTGGCGGCCGACACGTACCGGCCGGAGCGGCAGCTGCGCGCGCCCGTCACGCTGTTCACGGCGCGCGACAACTACGTGACGCTGGGCGAGGACTACGGGCTGCGCGCCGTGTGCGCCGGCCCGCTGGCCACGCGCCAGCTGCCCGCCACGCACCGCTCCATCCTGGCGGGGGAGCCGGCGGCCGCCATCGCGGCGCACGTGTCCGAGCTGCTGGCGGCGCTGTAGCCGCGCCGCCGCCGCCGCCGCCGCCGCCGCTAGTGAGGCCGGCGGCGCCAGAGCCGCGCTGTAGCCGCGCTGTAGCCGCGCTGTAGCCGCGCTGGAGCCGAGCGAGGCCCGGCGCGCGAGTGATACGCGACATTCCGTAGTGAGAGGCGCCGGCGCCGCCGCGGGGCCCGGCCGCCTAGGTGTAGTTAATTAGTTCCTGTGTATGGTTGTTGTGGTAATTTATTTTGTTATACTGACTTGGCGCCAGCGTCTAGTGATTAAAAGTGCATTATTTTTTACTCTTCATATTTTTTTTTTCAAATACCCTTCCAAAAGCTAACGTAGGATGTCTTAGTAGAGTGATCAGAGCACGCAGACTCCCGCCAGCCGAGGTGCCGGGCGCACACTACTCCGCGCCGACTCGGCGGGAGCGAGCCCGACGACCTGATGTTAATGCATTTATTGAAACTTTATACTTATTTGACCCAGTTTATGAGTAGGCGCTCAGAATAAGAATTATTTGTAGTTGAAAACTGCACTTAACACAAATATTAATTTTTACACATGCAGCGCCATTACCGGCGCTTGTGGGACGCTGTTCAATGATAGATAGAAACTTACCGCCTATCATTAATAGCTATCTATCACTTACTAATGATAGGTTATTGGGACCGGCCGAAGTCTATCAAGCTCTTGAATTCATCTGTCCTGTGACGGATTCAATTCAACAATAAATAAATAGAAAAACCAATTTCTTGCCACTATAACACAGAGAGCATATTATGTTCCAGTTACATACTTATTTAATAATAATAACTACAATAACATTACAGTCTGTTGGTGGCTTACGAAAGAATAGCTAACATTTCAGTTTTTTAATTACTAGTGACATACAAAATCTCAAATCGACACGACAATAAAATTAAAAGTTGGGTAAAGTTGACTTCATAGATTACATAGTTAGACACAAGTAAAAAAAAATTATGTCTTGCTAATAAAATTGTTTTAAATAAAAAATATAGCTGTTAAGTCTAATATTTTATTACTGTATGTAATAAGATAATCACTATTTAGAAGACAGTAACACTAAATGATTTATAGAGCAGTAGCTGTTCCCCGCGGTTTCACCCGCGTGTTTTACAGTTTATCGCGATAAAAGGTATCCTATGTCCAGGGTTCAAACTATCTAGGTTCCAAATTTCATTTCAATCAGTTCAGTACTTTAGGCGTGAAAGCGTATAATTATATTCTGTATACTCCAAAATTATTCCCGCACTTCGGTGCCCGCCGCGTTACCGCTGCGCTGCGGCCACTGCATGGCCATGGATGGCGGGGCGGGGCGCGGGCGGCGCGGTGGTTTTATTTCACATTCGACTCGCGTTACATTATTTTTAAAGTCGGGTGTTTTTAAATTATTTTATCCTTTTTCAATTACTTTTTAACCATCCGTCGTAGGTTTTTTCAAAAAATTTAATAAAGTTTTAGATCCTGGGGAAGGCAATAGGATACTTTCTTTAAACTGTAGTCGCGGGTGCACCCACGGGGAACAGCTAATTATATAATTATTGTACTGTCGTTACGTGTAGCGGCACAAGTAGTCTTGCTCGATTTTATAAATCCGTATTATATCAGTTTGTTTTATTTGTACAACTTACAAGGTACCGACTGACGCTTTTAAAAAATAAAAAACATATAAAGAAAATGCTGTGCTTTGGTCGCTGACCGTACTAAGCACTTATAAGCAGGATGAAAGGGCAGCCCGTTCATATTTTCTAAGTCTGCAAAGAATGAAGGAAAACGTGCACTCGCACGGAGCATCATAATTAAGTGTCAGACAATAGACACGTCGTTATCTTATGAAAATGAAAAGAAAACTGTTATCGCATGGAAAGCGAGATAACAATTTCCATAACCTGCGGCGCGCCGGTCGGCGGACGCGGCACTGTGCCGCGGACCGGCGAGCGAGGCGGACGTGTCGCCGGAGTCTCGCGTCCCACCACGCGCGCGACTCCGCAGCACTAGTTGGACGCGCTGTCAACAAGTGAGTGCACTCCGTCTCATTACACGCTACCATCTATATACAAATCATATATATATACTGTACTTTTCGAACATTAAAAGAGTTGGCTAGCAAAGAGTGGATACGAGAGTTACATTTTTCGTGGAAAAATAATGACTGCCAATATCAACATGACTCAGTGACGCTACCTGTGAACTACTATTCAAATTTATAACAAACACTTCCAATTTTAGGCTTTCCTACCGATCTGATTTTTATTAAATAGAAGCTCGAAATACATTTTATCGAAGATTTATTAAAAAGAACTTATACGTATGCAAAATACCACTAGAGACCTCCTGGCATGGATTTTATTTCCCGTTTCCCATGCAAGTTTATATTTTCCGGGATAAAAAGTAGCCTCTCTGCTATATTAATTTAAATGTCGCACAATATTTCAACAACATTGATTCAGCCGCTTTGAGTTAAAAAATAAAAGCGTATTAAACCATGCGCTACGTCATGTCGAGCTGTGACATCGCAGTGCTGACACATCGTTGAGCACGCGCACCAACTAGTGCAGACAAGTGTTTCTGTTCTGCACAGGAACACTTGTCCACTATCAAATTATCTTATTTCAATTATCTATCTCTATTCTAAATGTTACTTAAATTCATTGAGCCGCTGTAACGTGAACAGAAACATTGTGTTGCAGTAAATGTGGTACGAGCTTATTACAATTTGTATTAGTGTGCTGTGCTGCTACAGTCCCTTATTTGATTTGATTTCCGTGTTGTTTTATATGCTGTATGACGATGTGGTTCTCAGTTTGGCGGCCTAGGGACATCGGAACTTGCCGAAACACCTACTGTTCATCCTACTAAATAAATAAAGTGTGACTTTTGCTAAATGTCTGGCGACAGAGTGATCGGGACGAGCGGCGGTGGGTTCCGAACATGCGCTGATCAGATTACATAGACATCGCCGTATCACTGCGTGTGGCTAGGTATCCTATTCTGTCGTCAAACTGGTTTCTGGACTGGGGTTCCAATTATTCCGATATATTGTGTGTTGTGCACAATGTAAAACTTCAAAGTTACAGAGAAACGGAAAACTGCAGGCTGCCAAAAGAGGCTGCACGGTCGGTCGGTAGTCGTTAAAGGCAAAGGTACTGACATGGACAACTTCCGAATGGAAGATTTGTAAGGACGTCCAAATTTTTGATCGTCCGCGCGGCTGCGGGCCGGCTCCTGCGGCATCAGACTACGCAAAAAAATAGTCGCGTCCAGTGAGCAGCGGCAATAGGTATAATCTTAAATAGAGGCGATGAACAACTCTTATTACTAAGTTTACTAAGGTAGGTAAGTTTACTACCTATTTACGTACCTACTACTTAAACAAAGACTTATCAGTTGCAATAACTTTAAAACAATAACAACGCTCGTGTGATGAAGAGACATTTTTCCTTACGAGTGTTCGAATACCTATCCTTCTTGGTCCAAAGAACTAAATAAATCAAGAAGGTGATGGTTCTACTGGATCTCTTTTTTGAATGCCGCGTCAGCTCCGGCGCAGCACGCGGCACGCAGCCCGCAGCACGCGGCGCGGCCTTGTCCAGTTAGTACCGAGAAGGCGGCCCCGAGCTCCGCTAACTGTCCGCCGCGCTACTGTATCTGTTCGTGCGCCCTCGCCTGCATCCTATAGCGCTCACAACAACCCAATTACTTATCGTGACGGACAAACTCGGACGCGCTTCTTTTTATTTTGTTCGGTTCAAAGTAAGTGACGTTCACACATTAGAGAGAGGACGGTACCGTGTTCACGTCCCGCCTCTCGCGATGACTTCTATAAATATGTAATGTGCGGAAGTACAAACGTGTCCTATCATAAAAAAAAACACCGCGAGGAAACCGATAAGTACCTACCTATGTCCGAGAATCATACATAACTTATCGGTATGTGATATCCAGCAAACCGCAGTAGGCCAGCGTTGTGCTCTACACCTGCTCTAGTGTTATCTAGACACGCGGCAGCGTCTCAAGCCAAGTTCAAGCAAATCAAATTAAATAAATTAAATTAAATTTATTTTATTGTGATAAAAAACGATTAATACCAATTACAATTACCACACAGAAGAATTAATAATAAACAATAATTATTATGAACAATCCCAATAAAATTAATAGCAAATAAAAATAACAATTAATAATGAAATACAAAGATAAAAAAAATTGATAGATAAAATAAAAATGTCAAAATAATCAAAGGAAAGGTCATGAAGGTCATGGGTGATAAATACTTAATACAAAATGTCATTATTCGCTATCTTCACTGTCAGAATTATGCGAATTGCTCCATTGGTCTCTGAGTCTTTCACAATAATTCAACAGTGCGGGCACAATGGTTGACCACTTGTCAAACGAAATATCAAAATCAGTGTTGGCGTCACGGAGTGCATTGAGGTGTTGCAGAGGCCGCACTAAAGGTGACATCGCGCGCGCCACCGTATGACCACTATCAATATGAAAAATATCATGTTGCCGACTGTAACCGCGCCTGTTTGGCGGGACCTCAAGTTCGTCTGGGACGGAAAGCACACACAACAGATTGTGCAGAAGTAGGCAGTCAACTGATCCTTAGTACCTTGAGGCAGGTGGTGAGCTGGTCGACCACTCTTCTCACTTCAAGCGAATTAAAGCAAAGGAACTGGCTAGCCAGCGCCAAGTGTATACTTACACGAACCACTTGGTGCGACTTTTCACCCTTCTATAACTCTAAACCTCTTTAACGTAAACACATAATAATACTAATAAAAAGAAAGAAGAAGAAAAATCGGTTAAATATGAATGTCAAAAAGTCGTAAATTTTAGTACTGACTGACTGACATATAATACCTAAACCTAACCTACTTCTAGATGACCTAGAGGCATGAAATTTGGAATCAGCTCAGTAATTGTGTTTAACCGTAGGAAAAAATCTAAAAATGAAAATTAGTTAAAAAATCCCCATACATTTTTTTTAAATTGTAGCGTTGGAACCGTTACAACGTCACAAGCAGATATCATTAAATCTCAACACCTGTCTAGTTTACTTTTCAAAAAGTAATGATATCCCACCAAAACCAAAAATGTAAAAAGGAGAGCCAAGTTCAATACAAACATTATGCTTGGCTGTGGTCTTCGCCGCAAAAAGAATGGAGATCTAAATGAGTGCTATGTTGGCAAGTTCTATGCAAACCCCAAATATGTATTTATAGGAAAATGTGATCATAAAGTAGGTAACATTTGACTTGGCCAGTTTTCATTACATCAGTCATTTTATAAAGTTATTCAACATATATATTTTTTAATTCTGAAAAATCTGGCCAAGTCAAATCTAAACTAGGTACTTTAAAAAAGATCTATCATTTTCCTATAAATACATATTATTTGGGTTTTGCATAGAACTTGGCACTTATTTAGATCTCCATTCTTTTTGCGGTGAAGCCTACAGCCAAGCATAATTTTTGTATTGAACTTGGGCCTCCTTTTTAAAACACTTTTATTTACATTTATGTTTTTGCCGGGTGAATCCCAGTGAATCCTATCCAATTATACACAAGTTGGCACGATATTATTAGGTATTGGTAGGCCCATAGTAACTATATAACGATTGTCTTTTGTTATTTTTTACATTTTAGCATTCATATTGTAATATGCACTAGCTACGTTACGTTACGAGTAAATCGTGATGTCCGCGAACCGTTCGCGTAATGTAGTCGACGAGGAGCGCGGGCAGACGACTCTAAACGACAGATCAGATTCGTGTGACCGCGCGAGGACGCGCCGCTCTGTCAAATGTTCGCAAAAAGCTCGGCGACATTCCTCGGGCGGTCCCGCGGGAGTGCGAGTGACGCGGCGTGCGGCGGCAGGTGCGGCGCGGCGCGATGCGGCGGCATGCTGCTGCCGGACCAGACGTACGAGGCGGCGCCCGCGCTGCTGGCGCTGCTGCGCGCGCACCGCGTGCGCCCGGACTTCTTCTGCGCCAACCGGCCGCGCCGCGCGCCCGCCGCCCGCCCTCGCGCACGCAAGCGCTGCGGTAAGTTTACGCCGATAGCTTTCACGTTATCGAACTAAATTAAATGTAATATAAAATAATAACGTTCTAATAGAAAGTAACTCTAATATTTGAAAGGTTTGTATGAAAGACTGCGAGGTGTATGTAACATGACGAGAGCGTCGCCACCACTCGAGTTCTCGCGCTCGAACAAAACAATGCCCCGCTGGTCCGCGGCCGCGCACACTTCTCTATTTGTGTGGGGCAACAAGTCGCTCCGGCGCGCCGTGCGCCGCCTCCACTCGACTCCACTGTAATCACCTGTAGCTCGCTAAGTTGACGTTTGATGCACCAACAATAAAGAAGGAGAACAAAGACTGTAAGCTCGGACGACCTCGGTACGAACATAAACATTGAAGTTTGCTTACTCATGAGAACGTCCGAGTAGTAAGTAAACGCGGTGCGTAAAAAGTGCTCAAGCAGGTGGCTGAGGCTTTCGCACGAGCGCGAGCGTGCGAATCGGTAAGAGTCGATTTTGTTTTAATTGAATCGAACTGGTTTCCCATCCGCGCTGCAGTAGGTGGAGCGGCGCCGCGCGACATGTATTACTGCTGCCGGGTATCGCCGCTCGATATCGCACAGCAACCTTTCCAGTCGTCCTGTTATTTGTTAATCACCACATACCTCACCACGCTCCGGTCGGTACCTATAGGGTACCTGCGACTACGAAAACAAATGTATACCTAAATGCAGATTTATAGTAGACAAGTTGCGCCCCGCGGTTTCACCCGCGTTTTCCCAGTGTCCCGCAGTATGTGTAATAAGCTATCTTTATTCCAAATTTCATCAAAATCTGTTTAGTAGTTACAGTGACACGTGGTAACAAACATTCACACACACACACAAACTTTTGCATTTATAATATTATAGTAGGAAGTAGGATAGGATACGAATGATAAAACTCATGTTCATGGCTTCAATACTGTTATCACATCAGACGAGCCGGCGCCTCGTGGCACCGAAGACGGCGTGAACTAGCGACTATTTACCGCGAGCTTGCCATCCGTATGGTATAGGCACGATGACGTTCGCGTGAGTGACAATCATTAAGGAGTCGCGTGCCGCGTCCTCGTTACTGAAGCGCCGCGGTAACTGTGTCCGATCATCGATCTGATCTCAATCAAACGAATTCAGTGTTCGAATGCGACCGCGCCGCGGCACTTGTGTGTGCGAATGCCGATCTGAGCATAGATCTGCAACACCAGCCAGTACCGCCGCCAGCGCGTGAGGTGCGCGCCGCCCTCCGCGAGACGCCGCGCCCGCCGCCACATGAGTGTGGTGGCGACAGGTCAGTGTCCGTGAGCCCCCGCACGCGCCTCATATCTTCTTCTCATATCTCTTAGTTCATTGCATACCTATCATTAAAGGCAATCACTTCCGATTCAAAATCAAGCTACAAACAAATGCATGTGGTGGTCGATGGACGCCCCCGCGGTGCGAGGTCGGCTGGCTGCGCTGCTCCGTTATTAACTAACGTGCAACATTGCACCTTGTTTACACGTGCTAACGACTAGCGCGTGTCCCCACTACACTCATCATGGCCCACTACACTGCACAGTCGTAATGTCTTCGTTCGTTGATATACAACAACATGCATGCAAAGCTGTAGAGTCACCACGCATGTTTGTTCTCTAATAAGGTGGTTATAATGCAAAATTACGGTGAGCGTTAGTTCTTAATTTTTCTCCTTCTTAACAGCTCGACAGTTTTTGATAAAATGTAATTTGGAGATCGTCTGAACCCAGCTGAGACACGCATAGTTTACAAAACTTACATAATCCTATCAGTCCAAACTTGATGTTCAATGCAGCAGTACGCACAACGTAAAGCAGAGCAGACCCTTGCTATTTAAAGCCTCTAGGCGCTGTATCAGATATTAAGGAAAATCCCATTCATCTATCTAATCGCTTAGTTTTATAAAAAAAAAAATGTACTGCGAAATGTAGAATGAGATCAGAGAGCACAAATGTGGGTGGCGCCACCTGGCGGGCGGCGCGCGCGGCCGGGCCGCCCGCCGCGCGCGCCGCGCCCGCCGGCCTCACTCGCGCGCCGCTGGAGGGCGCTGCATGCTCTCATATTACTCTACCACACGTTCTGATTCATGCCGTGTAAGGCCTATTTAGTTTACACGAGCGCTTTTGCAACATGCTTTAAAAAGCATTCCAATAGAGCAAATGACTAGAGTATATAAACAAAACGTGTCCTGTTGATTGAGCTGCCTGCATTAACGCATGTTTTAGTACCGCTAGTGTCAAGCGTGACTTCAGCGCCAAGTGTTAGGCGTACAGATTGTTTGTTCAAGTGTTATTATAGGATACATTATTCGCTAGCGTAAGTCGTCATGCGCTGCATAAATCAATGTCATTTGGAGATCACTACTTATTATAAAACAAAGTCGTCCGCGCCGCGTTTGTCTGTCTGTCTGTCTGTTCGCGATAAACTTAAAAACTACTGCACCGATTTTCATGCTGTTTTCAAGGAAAAAATAATTGAATAAATTGAATTGAATTGAATAGGATACCTTTTATCGCGATAAACTGTAGCCCACGCGGGTGAAACCGCGGGGAACAGCTAGTAAAAAATAAAACGCAAAATGCACCTATAAAGTAGTACGATTTACTCGGATTTATTAACCCCGACGCAAAAACAACGGGGTGTAATTTTGTATTCGGTTGCCGTGTCTACAGTAGACGACTGTATTCAATTAAATTCTATTTAAAATATGTTTACTTATTTAGTGAGATAGAACATGTGATCACTTTAAAACGTCAAATTAAAAAGTCGATCACCTGCTCGATGAACACACCACGACATCATGACATGGTACGTAGATCGGTACAGCCCTGCGCGGCCGCAGCGCGCGTTGATGTCTAACGCTTGCGGCGCGCGCCGCCCTGCCGCAGACGTCAACGCGCGCGCCTCTACCGCTCGCGCTCGCTACAAGACAACCGGATAAATTTAGCGTGTATTCAATTACATATATTATAAATTAGTATTTTAAATATTTTGAGGACTCTTAAAATACAATTTGGCGTCTCGGTTCGTTTTATTAATTTGATGATGTGACAAAATGGTCGAAAGTGGCGCCGCGCTACATCTAGATTTTCGTTTTCGTTATTTAGTTTCACCATGCCTAAACTTAGCGTCTATAGATAATCATGTTGCATAACAATTACTCGTATAACGTATTATAAAATTGTCTGTTTAAAGTAAAATAACGATAAAATTAATCCCGGGCTGAATGTTAACATGTAGCATCAGAGTCAGAGCCGGGCCCACAAGATGCGCCAACGTCGGCCTCCTCGAGTATGGTAATACCCTAGGTCTGTAACGAGACTGTGAAGAATTAGCAAATATGTACAAATACAAGCACAGCATACAAACATGTTGTACATACAGCACACGAGGTGTCGCGAGTAAACGTCCATGGAAGTGGGTCTGCTTTGCATCATGCTAGCGTACGTACATTACAGGTGATGACACGACGCGCGCGGGACCCTCGCGGTGTCCGACGAGCACTATGTATACACGCCTTATTGTCAACCTATTATTAAACCCTTGGGTGAGTATATGCCGACCGCCGTATTTCCTTAATTTCTATTGAAAAAAAAACTTCATTACAAAGTAAACAATAAGTTTAATTTGGTAATTTTTAATGATTCTTAAAAATTACCAAATTAAACTTATTGATTAAGTTAAGATTATTTTTCAAAAACAGTATCAGTTGTGAAGTAACATTGAAAATAGTAAACTATTCGGTGATAGCACTGTGTTGTGTGGTGCGTCAGTTTGCAAATTGTGTCGAATTGCAAGTAAACAAGCAACCGATGCGTGATGGAGGCGCGTGCGTGCCGGAGGTACACGCTCGTACAGGGGTGGTGAGGGTCCCGGGCGCGGCACCTCGCGTCACCACTCCTCTCCACAGCTGATCTCCACTGAGACGTTTGCAAGCCTCGGCTCGAGTGTCGGATCATTCCCTTTGTCTATAAGCTAGCAAATGGAAGCAGCAGAGTGACTCGTTCGAGAGTTACCCGGTTAGAATGTATCTAGGTAATCGTAGTAGATACACAAACATGTGCGAGGAATTGGGGAAGGCTCGCGGCGGTGAAGGCGGTGCGCGGGGGGAGCCAGCCGCATAGCTTTCGGCGCGAGCTTACAAATAAATAAACCAGTTCTCCTCCCGCACCCCGCGCTATCTGTCCCCCCCGACCCCCTCCCCCCGCCACGTGCCCCGCGCAGCCTCCCAGCAACCTGCGACCTCTCATAATGCCCGTTTAATGCACCGAATCAATTTCAGTACACGCCCTGTTCAAAAACCCTTCCATTTTGTTGGTTTGAATATTAGTATTCGATACGATCGGTTAATCCAAAATGACAAACGAATCCTGTGATCAAAGCATCCTGAATTAATTCAGCTGCTCATTAGTCTATTCAGTTTTTACCCAAAAAAGTGCAGTCCACTTGTGTTCAGGATCAACGGTGATGTTGAATGGAGCAGTTCGTATGTGATCGAGGTCGTTCGCCGAATGATCGGGAAATACCATTTCTAGTCAAAAAGTAGGTGTCACTCGTGCCGGGTCAAGTCTCTGCGCGGGCGCGGGGTAGCGAGAGGGGGGGCGGGGCGGGCAGGCCGGCGGGGCGGCAGTTTGCGGAGAGACGCGCGCGCGACTGGTCGCCGCTTGACGCTAGATGCGGCGCGGCCGCGGAGTGTGATGCGAGCGCGCCGCCCGCCATGGCCACGCTCGGCCTCTCCAAGGTGTTCATCCTCGACAAGTACTTCACCGAGCTACAGAAGTTCTGGGAGACGGAGAAGAAGCTACAAGGTGAGGAGCGCGGGGCGGCCTGCGCCCGCGCGCCGCCCGCCGCCGTCGGGACTGTGATGATTATTACTTTTTGTGTCGTGTTCGATGTTCGAAAGCTCCGCGCCGTGCCCTCGCGTGTGTCTGTGTGTGTTACATGCCTGATTCACGAGCTCTGAGGATCCCACTTGAAGGACCTGCCGCTCATTGCAGGCTCGAATGGTTTTTTTTATGTTTTGGAATGTCGGCCGGAGTACGCGCATGTGACTCACCTCACTGCAGGCTTTCGGCTCGCGAAGGTTGTATGTATGTTATCTAAAACAATTTTACGGGGAAGAAATTCCAAAATAATGAAATGTTCTTTGTGGCTGATATCCTGAAAAAGTGAAAACCCATTAGTAATGCCTACAGGTCCTGGTAAAAAGACTATTCAGTGGTAAGAACCACTCCACCGAAGAAGAAGAAAAAAAGAAAAGAAAAAAGAAGAAGAAGATAGTCGACTATCTATTTCCATAAAGAACTTGATCGCGTGGTAAAGGATTATTAACATGTATCGAGTAGGTATAGGCGCGCGTCCATGTATTTGGATGGGAGAGCTATTCACACGATGACCGTCCGCGGCAGGCTCGGCGGCCGGCGGCGCACGCGCCGAGCACGCTAATGTCTCTACTGCACAACATTAACTTTTTGCGCACCTTAGAATGTTAATTGAGCCCGGCTCGCAGGTGGAGCCGCCGTCAAGCCTCCCTCGTGATTATAAAATACCTCCGGCGCGCTGCACTCGCGGCTGCCACCTCGTTTCTAATTCATTGCCATCAGAGTAATGCATCGCTTGCAGCGACTTCAATAAAACCTTTATTTAAAACTAGAGAACCACTAGAAATGTATTTCTAAATAATGACAATTAGAGGTACTACTGACCTCGTGTCCTGGAAACCAATGCCCCAGTGAGTTTGAGCTTTCGGTGAAAGAAACAATTGCGTTGGAAATTCTTGTGCCCGCGCGCCGCTCGGCTAGCTCAACATAATAGTCTGTCGGATTCCGGCAGAAGTCACATTCTAAGCTGACCTGAGCGTGCTTACAATCGTGATTCGTGACTGAAGATCAAGTGGGACATTGGTCAACAAGTGGCAGTTATCCTTACTTCTCTAAATTATGTCACTTGATTGTTTTTCTTTCTTTCTTTCTTTCTTTCTTTCTTTGGAAAAAATACAACTTTCTGTGAGAAATGGTTGTTTGCAGGAAGGCCAATCTTTGCATATCTGAGTGAAGTTGCGGTATGGGTCGTTATTATCCTAATGACATACATTTACTTCGGCTTTTAACGTTCTATAACAGCCTCTATAGTAGTATAGATCGTGTTTTGTACAATAAAATGCAAAGCGCATTTGTTGCGTCGATGCAGGCGCTAGGCGGGCGGGGCGGGGCCGCGAGTAACGGCAGGTAATAGATAGGTGAAGGGACCAAAACGCAGGGAGGCGCGGGAAGGGACGCAGCCTCTCTCCGTATTTAGATACGTTTGTATTCGATAAACGAGTGCAATGTAGCCACGTATGGCACGGCGTGGAGCCTGCTCGATACGAAGCTTAGTGCTGCTTTTATTACATGCGTTTTAGAGACAGGTTGTCCTCTCTACCCTCTGCGATGGTGAAGTACTGCGAACACTGCCGTGTTGTGTGCTCGGCAGCAAGGAACTGAGCATAAAACAACGCTCTACGAACAATTAACTATTCTCTTTCTTTTTTGCTAAATTCACAGTTTATGTGAAAAACTGTTATTTATGCGTTATTACACGTACGGTGTGATGTTCATGTCGTTCACTATATACTGAGGCATGTTGGTTGTTGTCGCCTGCGCCAGCTGTCAATAAACACTTTAAGAATTGTTTTCTACCTCGGCAATGTAGGTATTTCATTATATACGTAACTAATTGCGCCCGCGGTTTCACCCGCGTCTTCCCGTTATCCCGCAGGAACCTTTTTCCGGGATAAAAAGCAGCCTATTTATTAATCCATAGTATAAGCTATCTCAATTCCAAATTGACATTAATATTTATATGATACTAACGTCACTCAAATGTTTTGCCTTCCCAGAACCTCTCCTCCAACATTTAAACTTATGGTATGGTATTAAAGTTCAAATTGACTTTTAAGTAGGTATTATTACAGATCGATTTTGATATAGGAGTATAGAAAAGTGTTATGTTTAGACATAACACTTTTTTTATTTATCAGGTAATTTTTTAAATTTTTCTCTACGTAAGAACCATCCTCGTACTTCAAGGAATATTCAAAAAAAAGAATTGGCAAAATTGGTTCAGGCGTTGTTCAGTTATGCGTTGTTGAGTTACCAACACATTTTGCGATTCATTTTTATATTTATAGATAACAGAGCAATTTGCTAGCCGAGTAGGTGTGATGCCGACTGCCGCCGAGGGCGGTGCCTCTACACTTGTGTGTGGTGAGTGGATAGTTGTGCCTCGGCGCATCCTGGAGACCAATTTGACAGTTCACTATCTGAAACAAATGCCACTTCTGGTTGGTAAAAGTATGAGATACTAGCTGCACCCCTCAGAAATCTTTTTCATAGATGAGAAAGTAGCCCAGCAACTATGAAAAACAAAATTTCTATTCTACGAGTATATTCGAAATTTGAATTGTTTTGGCGTGAAGTAACAAACACGCATACTCACTCACAAACAGGCACATTTATAATATTAGGGTGAAGTATGATTGGACGGCTCCCATCGATACCAGTTGGGGCCACGAAAAGATTAGTGAATGGTTTTGTAGAGGTTTCGAATTCGAGTCTCACTCCGGAGTTGTAACTTGTAACTCTACTGTTCTATTTTTGAACTTATCATTCGCGTACAATATTCTAACTGTGTAGTTTGACACGAGAATCGATAGTTTAAGACGGGGTGAGTAAGCATTTTTTTACGTTGAGGCACACAGCAGCAATAATAATTAACTAAATGTCTGGCGCTGCCGCTCCCGCGAGGGAAACACTTCAACGCGCACCTGCCGCTACAAACAATCATATATGTAGTTATACGACATATTTTAATGAAGCGATGCAAAATATTGTTGCCTGTTGTTGGAAATGCTTCTCAAGTTCTCGTTATACTATGATAAAGTGAACGCTCACTTTAGTCCGGCTATGTTCAAAACAAATCTAATGACGGTTGTCGAGGAGAGTTTGGCGGGCGGCGCGACGGCGACGTGTCTCGAGGCACGGATGTTACCGCGCACGCGCACGACACGCTTCTTTCTCATTCGCTCCATGTCCACAAACTGATGTTTACTCCGATATGGGCCTTATCCCCAGGCAATAGAGAACACATGGTGCCGGTGTAGCCGCACTAAGTCAACGCTCACCGCGATGCCGACTATCATTTCAAGATCATGACATTCTCAGATTTTTTAAAATGTCTTATTTTATGACGTTATAAAATGTTAAACTCGTTTATTACGAACTAGTTTGTTTGGCAGCGCGCGGGTGAAGTCACGCCACAAACTCCAGCAATAAAAACAAGCTCTCAAACTCCTTCGCGTTTAGTACAAGTCCATAACCATTGGCGATGCGTTCAGAAGAAAGTATGTAGTTATTAGATGAGACGTCGCGTGTCGCGTGCCTCTCCGCCATTTGCTAGTTTTTGCCGTCGCGCGAGATGCGATGCGATTACCATCGTGCCTAGGACGAGCTAGCGGCTTGCCTCTACCACTTTTTGTCACCCACCGAGTCGGTACAGTCGCTTAGTAGAGAAATTTTCCTCTGCTATTCTATTTCTCTTATATTGTTCGATTCTGCAAAAATCGAGTAGGTACATGAAATTGTGTTTATGGTTTATGTAAACGTATGTGAGTATCTACTAGCACCAGTTAACGTGTTTGACCGCAAATTGTTCCCGACACTGCAATTAATTTTTCTATAACAGCATCATTCTGCAGACATGTGGTGTGAAAAACAGAAAATGTGAGAAAACGTCGCCCGCACAGTGGCATGGCGCGGATAATGTTTTGCGTGTGGGTGGAACTTGGCGGATATAACTTTCTTTCTTTTTTTTTTTCTTTTTCTTTTTTTTTCTTTCTTTTTCCAAATTTGCTCGCTTTTACTTTTCGCATGTAGTCTTCACCATTAAATGTAATGTCACTTAGTCTTACTTGTGTGAACTGTCTATATATTATAATTGCAACGGTGTACATTATGCTGGTGATCAATATAAATAAATAAATAAACAAATATTAATTACACTAGCTTTACAACGCATTTTACAGAACGTGTATATAGTTCTGTACAATATATCTTGTTTTAGTCTTATAGACCTTCATTTGTATTCTGTAATATTTATTTGAAGCGCGGTCCGTCTGTAGACTCCGACGTACATCGAGGTCACTAGAGGTTATTTATTAATCATCCCTCCACGTGCGGTGCGCGCGGGCGCGGCACAGCCAACAATTTTTGCGCACTGACTCAGCAAAATGGTTACATTAATGGCACCGCTCCCACGGAGCCGGCCGCCCCGTGCGCCCCGCCGCCCGCGAGCCGCGCACCACGCTCGCCAAATTATTGTCTCAATTTAACCTTTATTAAAAATATGAACTTATTTCATATTTATTTATTTATTTATTTATTTATTACAAGGAAAACAAACAGCACATAAGAAAAAATAACATAAAAACAAAACATAAAACAAATAGGCCTAACAGTTTTCACAAATAGAAGAAGGTTTAAACATGCCAGTAAATAATTTTGTAGAACATAGAATATTAAATCTAATAATGATAAGAGAAAAAACAACAAAAACTAAGGAAAGACATAACAAACATAAACTTTGGTATAAATAAGATAGGATAGAACAATAATAGAGATGACAAAACACATTTTAACACAGAATATAGGTAGACGAAGAAGAAAGTAAAAAGAGAAAAGAGTAAGCCATATCAATCTGTCTTTATGCACTTATACATGTTTATATAATATATAAAGTGAATCTAATAAAGAGATAAATAGAGAGAAGTATATAAATAAAAAATAATAAAATTAGAAATAGAGTAAGAGGAATAAAGAGAAGCCTAACACTCTTCAAAAAAAGCAGAGCATGTATATTTTTTGAAGAAATTCTGTCTCGCAGTAAACAAATCCACATCCTTAGAGTAGTTTGCGTTAAATTTTTTACAAACACGAATAAAGTAAGAATTCTGTCTATAATTAGTGCTACATGAATCCACGTGAAGCATAAGATGCTTCCTCCTGGTAATAGCACGAGTAGGTACTTGAAGTTTTATCAAAGACAGGAGATCACTGCATTCAATTTTGTTTTGCACTAGGTTGAGTAGGAAGGTTAGATCGGCCACCTCCCGTCGCTGCGACAAAGGGAGCAGGTGATGGTGCTTACAGCTCAAGATGTAGTCAGTAAATATCAGTCGGTGCCTGTAATTGACAAAACGGAGAAACTTCTTCTGAAGCTTCTCTATTCCGTCAATATACAGTTCATAACGAGGGTTCCACACTTGAGACGCGTATTCCAGTTGACTCCTCACCAAAGAACAGTATAAGATCTTTAAAGACTTGACCGTTTTGAAATCTTTAGTAATTCGGAACATAAATCCTAAGGTCTTTGTCGCTTTAGATGTAATGTTCTCAATGTGCTTATCAAAAATAAGTTTAGAATCGAGAATAACACCAAGATCCCTAACATGATCAGTACGCTGCAGCGACTGCTGGCTAAGCTGATAATTAAAAAGTCTTGCATTGCGGGACCTGCTAAATGTGATGCAGTTGCATTTCGATACGTTAAGGTCTAGTTTATTATTAAGACAATATTCCTGTAATCGATCCAGGTCTTGCTGTAATAGTATACAGTCAGATGTAGAGCTAATTTTTTTATATACTTTCATATCATCTGCAAATAATAGAAACCTCGAGTTCTTGAAACATAGGCTAATGTCATTAATGAATAACGTAAATAACAGTGGTCCCAATATAGATCCTTGTGGTACACCGGATGGAATAGTAGAGAAGGGCGAATGCGAGGAGAACCCATTTAGAACCACTGTCTGACAACGACCACTAACATATGAACTAAACCATCTGAGAAGATCTCCACGGATGCCTGCTTTTTGTAGCTTGTCAAGCAAAATTACATGATCTATTCTATCAAATGCCTTACTATAATCTGTATATATTGCGTCTACTTGACCTCCAGACTCCATTTCCCTAGATAAATCATCAGTAAACGCTAACAAGTTGCCAACCGTTGACCTGCCCCTTATGAATCCGTGTTGCTGCGGCAGTAAAGTATGTTTGAGTGCAGCAAGTATCTGATTATGCGTTACCTTTTCGATGACTTTGGCTAGGACACAGAGTTTAGAGATTGGTCTATAATTGGCAACTTCGCGCTTGAGGCCTTTTTTATGAATGGGAGTAACAGATGCAGATTTCCAAATTTTTGGCATAACCCCTTCATTAACAGAACGCTTAAACAGAAGACAGACCGGAGCTAATAAGCTACTGGCGCACTTTGATAAAAGTACGGGATGCAACTCATCAGGCCCAGACGACTTATTACAGTCAAGAGATATTAATAATTTGTAAATTTCGTCGTTGTTGATTTCGATTGAACAAATATCAGCAACCGAGGAAGAATGAACAATAGATTCAGCTGGAACAAAGTTGGATGTACTAGCAGTGCTCGGTAGGTAGGTGGAGTGGAAAAACTCAGCGAAGGCGTTGCAGATGTCCCCCCCTGCTGTCAAGTTAATATCATTATAAGTCATAGAGGAAGGGTAAGAATTATGTTTCCTATTGGCTTGCACATACGACCAAAATGCTTTGGGGTTATTTTTAATAGAGTTTTCAGTGTTTCTTATATAATTATTATAGCATTCTGTCTCCACTCGTTTGGCTCGCTGACGTAAGACACTAAATGCATTAATGTTGGATTTATGTTGGATTTATTTATATGATGTGAGTAAGACTTCTAGGCAAGCTCTGCTAAGAGCGCTTCCAGAGCAACATTCTCTGCGGCCACTACTTGGATGGGTGACCATTGGTGGTATTTACAACTCAGCGCTTCCGTGATTCAGTGGGAACGTTAATCCGCTGGTCCCGGTTGTTGTGGCAGGATAGCAGTCGTCGTACTATGTCTAGGCGGTCTGAAAACCGCACTAGGCCCGCGTGGTGCATAGTGACCCCTAGCTCCTTTCCCTCTCTAAAAGAAGGCATGTGCCGCAACAGTAGGAACGTAATGGACTGATGATAATGAATAAGATTATATTCACCTGCATTTCTTAAGTTTGAATTTGTATTCCACTAAACATTTTGCTTTTCATACAAGTTTCTCTACTGGGATTCATGCCACATTTTCCGTGGGAGCTGTATGTTTTTGTTTGTTTCGCCTACCTGGATTAAAATACAGATACAAAAAATATGGCAGTGCGTAAATATTATTAAACATTAGTGGATGACGTATGCGGCGGTGGTGCATTGCTACTATATAGATTTAAAAAGCGATGATGGCCCAGTGGTAGTGACGTCGGCTTGCGATCTGTAGGACGTCGATGCGAATCCTACAATGAGCTTTAGCTTTCGGTGAAGGAAAACATCGTGATGAAACCATAGCTGAAACATCGTGATGAAACCATAGCTGACTTGTGGTCAAACGCTACCCTGCAAGTAAAAAAATATATAGTTTAAAAAACTAAAAGAAACACTTTAAAAACGCACTCAAAAATATAAAATAATTAAATTGACTTGTATTAGTTACGATATAATGGTTAATTCAAAAAGTGTGGAGCACTTTTTGGTTGTGTGTACTTTTATTTACCCAGTAAAAGAAGCGCTCCACACTTTTTGAATTAACCATTATATCGTAACTAATACAAGTCAATTTAATTATTTTATATTTTTGAGTGCGTTTTTAAAGTGTTTCTTTTAGTTTTTTAAACTATATATTTTTATTTTTTTACTTTTTAGTCTTTTGTTACCAAGTTCAATCTATTGGACTCATCAAGACGAATCATATGAGCCCAAACACGAGGGGTTTACTAGTAGCCACTGCAGAGATCCTCTACCCACCTTCCGGTTGCATCATCAGACCCTCGTCACCAAGTTCAATCTATTGGACTCATCAAGACGATTCATATGAGCCCAAACACGAGGGGTTTACTAGTAGCCACTGCAGAGATCCCCTACCCACCTTCCGGTTGCATCATCAGACCCTCGTCACCAACTCCAATCTATTGTACTCATCAAGACGATTCTTATGAGCCCAAACACGAGGGGTTTACTAGTAGCCAGCGCAGAGATGCCCTACCCACCTTCCGGCTGCTTCATCAGATCAGGTGGATGATACCAAATTATTGCATTGTCACCGAGATTACATACACATACAAAGTTTCAAGTCGATACGACAATTAGAAGTAGGTGAAAATTGACTTCTAAGATTTGATTACATTGTTAGTTAGTTAGTTAGTTAGTTAGTTAGTTAGTTAGTTAGTTAGTTAGTTAGTTAGTTAGTTAGTTAGTTAGTTACAAGTCAAGCTAATAAAAGTGTTTTAAAAAAAAGGCACAAGATGCGAACGCGGCGTCCGCTAATCCTAACCTCTTCTTATCTCAATTAGCATCAAACCATTCAGCGCAGCGCAGCGAGTGGCGGCTCCAATTACAAACATCCGTCCACCACATCTTATCCGAGAGATAACCGTGGCAAATTAATTAATTCTAATCGTATTTGCGTACAAATCTGTCAATACGTAATTGTTGGTTTCCGTACCGTACTAAATATGCGTACGTAACCGAGATGAGATAACCGCTCTCCATTACGTGGGACATTCAGAACACTGAAAGGAAAGTAGCGTTACATGTGGATGTAACGAGGCGGCGGCGGGTGCGCCCGCGGCCCGGAGCGCAGTGTCGTGCCGCGGCACCAATGGCCGCGACCTCGCCCACTCTAGTGTTACAGTTCTGCGCCTTCCATAATTGTAGTGCAGTAATAGATGGCCTCATATATAGATTAACATTCATGAGGCGCGTGGCGTCGAAAGTAAAAGCTCTAGGCATTCCGCGCACGCGCCGCGCCGCACCGCCGCACCGCGCCGCCCTCGACGCACCAGCTTTTTTACATCACCACTAGCTTCGCAATCTCATTCATAATGTCGCGGCGAGTGACAATGTTGAGAGCCACTCTCGGGTTTCCTGGATCAATCAATGGCTCGTTCTGCACCCGCTATGTCGCTCGGTTGCTTTTTAACATCATCGACTTGATTCTACTTTCTATAGTAATTGTATATTTTTTCACATGTCAAAAATACCACGTGGTGTCAGTAACAGCATCTTGGTTTTATTAATTGGATCAGAAGTAGGTACATTCTTGTTTTCATGGATTTTAAATTAATGAATTTTTAGGCAATAGTCAATAGTTATTTATTCAATAGGATACATTAAAACTTTAAAACGTCAAATATAAAACTAGCTACGCATGTTCCAACCTCCTTACGCCGGCAAAAGAACAGGCAAGAAACGCCTGGCAGGTAATTTTTTTGGCGCCATCATATTGAAAATTATATTCTTATTACTAATTGATTGAATTGGAGCAAGTTCACTAAAATCCCAAGCTTTTACTTTCACCTAATAATGCTTAGGTATAAAAACTTAATTTTACTAATTCACTCAAATGTCTTTTAATGCGCCACATGCTCTAGCTGGGCCCAGAGTGTGACAAAATGTGTGAATGTCTACAGCTTCCTCAATGCGAAAAAGTGAAATCTACATATGACAACTTTCAGTGTCGATTTGACTGCCTCACTGTTTCAACTCCTAATTTAGGTGCCAAAAAGCCTTCGATTTTATGATCCATAAACAGTGTGTCAGCCGACGACACGGGTCATCAGCTCGCACATCTGTATCTTCGGAACGAATGAGGCTACGGTGAAGTATTATAGCTCAAAATTTGAGGAAAAAATGATTGCCAAATAAAATAAAAAAATTAAGGTTCTAGCTAGAATACTTTTTGAGCTATGAGCTATAACAACTGTGTAAGCCGGCGACCCGTGTCACCAGCTCGCACATCTGTATCTCTAAAACGCGTGAAGATAGAGTTTCGCTGAATAGCTCAAACAAGGTTGTATAAATAAATACCTTGGCTGGGAAAGTTTCAAGTCTCTACATAGGATACTTATTGAGATATGAGCTAAAACAAGTGTGCGAGCCGGCGACACGGGTCCCCAGCTCGCACACCTGTATCTCTGAAACGCGTAAAGGTAGAGTTTCGTTTAATAGCTCAAAATGTAGGTCATAACTTTTCACTTTGACAACAAAATTTTGAACACCATAGACCCAGTAGTTTCAGTGCAAAAAGCAAAAAACTGATTCGCCGCCAAAAATTTCAAAATTATTTCCAAAACTTGTTCGAGCGTCGTGTTGCCGTTTCGTGCGCTACACCATTACAAGCGAATCTGGCCGTAAGGTATGAAGCAATAAAAAGCAATAAAGGTCATTTTAGCGTGGGCTCTGAAAGTCGCAGAGAGAGTAGGTAATAACCGGTTAGATCCTGTACTGAGAGCCAAGACCAAGGGCTTGCTAACAATTTGCAAAGAACTGTTTTCGTTCGTTCTCCAAATATAATTTTAGAAACAAAAACAACCGGTAGGTACGGTTATGGTAGGTAGCGATAACAAATTCATCTAATTTCAATTAGTAGTTTTACGGGAAGAAACAAAACTATCTTTCTGTTCCTATTTAACCCCATTCAGGGTTATTGTTCATAATTAGATTAGCCCATGTGTTAATCCAATACCTAAATTATCTAGATTTTGAATTTCATCAAAATCGGTGTAGAAGTTATGGTGATACGTGGTATTATAATAACAAACATTCACACACACACACACAAACTTTCGCATTTATAATACTAGTTGTGCCCCGCGGTTTCACCCGTAGGTATCTTCCCGTCATGCCTCAGGAACCTTTTTCCGTCATAAAAAGTAGCCTATGTGTTAATCTAGGGTAGGTATATAATTAGGTATGCTATCTCCATCCCAAAAAATCTGCACTGCAATTTGCAAAAAAATTATTGGCATACCCACCTATTTAATTTGATATGGAATACTTTTCACCATTAACCAGCTCGGTGAAGGTCGCTCTTCAAGGAATCCTGTTCTATTTCGTCGTAGGTAAAAAAGCATTCGGTATCCTTTGTATATGCGTCGACTAGTGGATAATTAGAAGAAAAATAGACCTTATTATAACTGGGTTAGAGTAGATATGTTGTTAAATGCTATCGCCGTTGTATAATATGTTCGGCTTTTCCTTTGAAATAAGCCGCCTTCGCCGCGGTCGGTGTTTTTGGGAATGTAAACAAACAGAATTTTTCAGTAAAGCAGTCTTATTACTTAAGCAATAAAGGTCATTTTAGCGTGGGTTCCGAAAGTCGCAGAGAGTGGGTAGCTCTTTACGGACGCATAGGTAGTTAGGTACACGAGAACGAATTGCCGCGCATCTATTTTAGGTATTGAGTCCTACTACTACATTCGGATTCGCTAGGCGTCGAAATTATGAGTAAACTGACGCAGCTTAATTGTTACGGATAGATAAGTCGATTTTGTCAATTGTTATTAGGTCGATTTTTGTTAATTATTATAAGTAGCAGATTATACTACATAGCCTCTATGTATACCTGTATAAATGTATAGCATCATTAGTAAATTCTAAGTTAGAAAATGTCACGATGTGCTGACCTGTGATTAGAAAGAGACGCACCTCCCGCAAGAGCGGGACAGCGATATAGATCGCGCGCGCGCCATGCGACGCTCTGATTGGACGAGAGGCGCGTCATACCCACTGGTGCCTGGCACTAGTTGCCGACACAAAAATTGTACTTAAGCTAAGAGAAATCCTGTTTTAATGGTATTGCTTCAAAGTGTTGTATCTGAACCTAAATATACAGTCCACAAGTTTATGGAAAGGAGTCACTCAAGAGTTTCATTTCATCGAGCACCCTGACCCCAATATTAATACTTGAGCCTACTTTTATTTAATTTTTCTAGCCATGTATTTTTTTTATGCTTACGTTTGATTTGTTTTCAAAAAGATTGAGAGAAAGTAGATACCATTTATTTAATTAACCGATTTCCAAAAAGGAGGAAGAGCGACCCACTCTCTGCGACTTTCAGAACCCACGCTAAAATGACCTTTATTGCTTTCTATTGCTTCATACTTTACGGCCAAATAAGCTTGCAATGGTGTAGTGAACGTGACGGCAACACGACGCTTGCACACATTCAACCGGCATCGGCAAAGCAGTCTTATTACTCAATGCATAAACTATATTGTTAAATGCAAGAAAAAAATACAAAATTCTGTAAACTATTGGCTAAAATATATCGTTTTTTATGACTACCTATATAACAAAATACTGTCTCCTATGAACTTCTGTTTTCGTGGTACCCAAGTAAGGAAGTAGGTACTTTCCTTCTAATAATTATGTATAATAAATGCAAAAGTAACTCTGTCTGTCTGTTACGCTTTCGCGCTTATACCACTGAACCTATTTATATGAAGCCTCATTTACAAATTGAATGTGATTATTTAGTTAAGTATGAGTGACATCAATCAAAAGCAATAATATATGAAAGTAGGAAATATTTTTATGGCGATGATGGCTCAGTGGTAGTGACGTCGGCTTGCGATCCGTAGGACGTGGGTTCCAATCCTGCAATGAGCTTGAGCTTTCGGTGAAGGAAAACATCGTGATGAAACCATAGCTTGGTGGTAGGGTATTTTCTAGTACTCGCCTGGCTAGCTACCACCCTCTCGTTAAGAATTTGTCGCCAAACACCTATCGGTGTGTTCCGGCAGCCTCACTTGAGAGCCAGTTCCCAGTCCAGGTGTAGCTTGACGCCATCTTCGACCGCATCGTCCTTAAACATCAAGCGACTTGTGGTCAAACGCTACCCTGTAATTAGTAAAAAAATAATATAATATTATGATATGTTGTTAAATTTATCGTCGGGTAAGTTAGCATTTTCTGATTTGAGTTCTATAATTATTTGTATACTGTAGTGTACTTTTATTTATTTTTACATAATTACGATACGATATTTTGAGATCGAATATAATCGATTCACTAGGTTCTGATTTACGATCCAGAAGATCGATTCGACGCAAAAAGCGGGCCATCCATAACAATGGTCTATGACTCTATGTCCCGCTCCTGTCAATGTCACTGACAGTGACAATCAATTTGCTAGTTTTTTTTTATATTTGGCAATTGTCTACTTTGGACATTTCTGCCAGTGTCACGTCATTATAATTTTCCAAAAATAGCGGCAACGGTACAAATTTAGAAAAAGGGCTGTCCAAGAAACCAGTAAAGCTGAAATAAAATTAGTATGTATTATTGAATTAGTAACGTAGGCAGAACACAACTACATATTAATCAATTTGCTAGTACATAGAATAAAAAGATTCGTTTTTGTTTATGTTTGGTAAATTAATAACTTATTTAAGTAGGACCGACCTCCAAAGCGTGAAAAGGAATGGCAATGGCATAATGGCAAAGAAAATGCGAAGTGCGTTCAAACCATCCAAGCATCATCTAAGTTAAAAAATTACATTAGACACTACGAACTTAAATAATCAATATCTTTTTTTTCTGCAGTTTTCATAAAAGTTTCTTAAATAACCAGGGCCGGATTTAAATTTGTGCCGCCCTGGGGCACTGAAGGAAATGCCGCCCTATGACTTAAATTTTATTTTAATAGTTTTGATATCGTTTTTAGTTAAATTTCCTATATTATAATATACAAAATTTGAATGTGATACATAATACTTGAATTATATTTCTTGAAAGATAAAATGTTTATTTAAAAGAATTAGTTAATTATATATTGTATAGAAAATTTTATCTCACTTTCCAAATTTTGCCGCCCTAGAAAATTTGCCGCCCTGGGCACTAGCCCCGACTGCCCTAGTATAAATCCATCACTGTAAATAGCTAACAAAGCGAGTCCAAACCAAACTCGCTTAGACTTAGTGCTTGCTACTCGTCGAGGAGTTCCAGTAGCAGTCTCAGAAGTTCACCTTCAGGTCACACCATCATTGAAGTCCGAGACGACCAGACGTGAAACCCTTCTTACTTTTAGCGAAATAAAATATGTTATAAAATATGTGAAGTATCAAATTTGGTTTATCGAATCCTGTACTATTCCGTCGTGGTTAAAAAGCACTCTGTATCCTTTGTAAATGCGTCGGCTAATGGATAAAGAAGAAAAATAGACCTTATTACAACTTCTTTAAAGTATGTTGTTAAATGCTATCGCCGTTGTATAATTGGTTCGGCTTTTCCTTTGACAAAAGCCGCTTCCGGCGCGGTCGGTGTTTTTGGGAACGACTAGGGCCGGCCGGGAACTCAATAGGGCTGCGCCACGCGGTTGATCGCATCCATTCGACATTCGAGAAGGTACTACACTGCTCGCTCTCTCGGATCTGCTGCTCTCACTGACCCTTTATTTGTATAGTTTATAATAAAATATATTTATAATTAATAAAATATGTCTTTTATATTTCAAATGTATTTTATTTAAAACCTATTTATGAATTGGTAAAACATCACTATCACTACTTATTATAAAACAAAGTCCTCCGCGTCAAAGTCGTCCGTCTGTCTGTCTGTTCGCGATAAACTCAAAAACTACTGCATTGATTTTAATGCTGTTTTCACCAATAGATAGAGTGGTTCTCGAGGAAGGTTTTAAGATATAATTTGTCAAGTTTTTGTATACATTGGCAAAAAGAACAAAGCCAAAAAAAAAACCAGACGGCTTATTTTTTTGGTAAAAAAAAGCCGTCTGGGAGCTTTCAATGAAAACGCTGCCTAAACCCTTTGAGATATAACAAAATGATGTATGGCGAAATTGTGTATCTTATACAGGTCTACAAAAAAGTCCACGATGGCATATGTCTATCTCTTAAGGATAACATACTAAAACTACTTTTTTACTTTTTAAAAGTTGATAAAAATGCCGACTAAAATCAGACCGTGTTATCCATACTTTTATATATATATATATATATATATATATATCCTTATCAAAATAAATCATTTCGTATTCAAGATCGTTTCAATACCTGTAGATTACTTTTTGAATTGTTGAAATCGGGATTTCATTCAAAAGATATTACGAAATTAAAATGTCAAATGCCGCGCCGCCCGCGCCCCGCACCGCCATCCATGGCCATGCAGTGGCCGCAGCGCAGCGGGTAGGTTACGCAGCGGGCACTGAAGTGCGGGAATAATTTTGGAGTATACAGAATATTTATGCTCTCAAGCCTAAACTACTGAACTGATTGAAATTAAATTTGGTACATAGATAGTTTGAACCCTGGGGAAGGACATATGATACTTTTTATCGCGATAAACTGTAGCCCACGCGGGAGAAACCACGGGGAACAGCTAGTACTTTATATAATAAAATAAAATCGTGTTACAACACTTATAACACGTGAACGGCTGGACCGATTTTTATAATCGTTGATTTGTTGAATTTGTCTGTAGGCTACCTACTACATATCTATAAACTTACACTACTTAGATAAATACACACATAGTACATATACATACATAAATTCATAAACATTATTATAATATATATTTAATACTTATTTCACATATACAGTTATTTTCTAACAGATACCCATACATAATATTATATATTTAAATATAGGAAATATCTAAACGCTTTGTTTACATTGAGTTGTGCATTGGAAACGAATCCCTAGCCGCGCGCTCTATTGTTCGTACCGCGAGCTGCGGCGCGTCACCGCTGCGCGTGTAGTAGTGAGTCCACGTGGACTAGGTACCTGCGCGCGCGCAGCCCGCGGCGCGGCGGCCGCCGGCCGGCCGCCTCGCCAGTCTGCTGTACTGCCCGCGACGCGAAGCCCGTGTCGCTCGCTCTTCCACCCGCGCACTCGATCGCTAATTATTATTTATTACTGTTACCTAAACTCACTTACCTTCATTTTAAGTAATTTGGAATAAACGGAATTGGATCCACACACTCGTTTTGCCAAATGTCGTCGTTCGGAATAGGATAATAAGTACATATTAAAATATGATAATATTTTTTGAATTAAAAAAAATTAGCCGTTCATTTGTATACATGGTAGGTTACCAGAACGCAACTGATATGGTGTTATATAACAAAACCAACAGCTAAACGTATTGTTGTCTCTGGATGAAATTTAAATTGACCGGTTGATGTGTTTGTTTCATGCGAGTTTATGCGATCCTACTAATATTATAAACGTGAAAGTTTGTGAGTATGGATGGATGGATGTTTGTTACTACTGAACGGATCTGAATGAAATTTAGAATGGAGATAGCTTATACTCTGGATTAACACATAGGCTACCCGGCTTTTTATCCCGGAAAAAGGTTCCTGCGGGATAACGGGAAGACGCGGGTGAAACCGCGGGGCGCAACTAATTATTGACATACATTAATTTTATAATCTGCTCATTTATTGCCTCTTACGCGGAACGAAGTTCGCCGGGTCATTCAGCTATTATTTAATTTAACTTTTTTTTACTTTTTACAGGGTAGCGTTTGACCACAAGTTACCTGATGTTAAGTGACGATGTGGTCGAAGATGGCGCCACGCTACACCTGGACTGGGAACTGGCTCTCAAGTGAGGCTGCCGGAACACACCGATAGGTGCTTGGCGACAGATTCTTAACAAGAGGGTGGTAGCTAGCCAGGCGAGTACTAGAAAATACCCTACCACCAAGCTATGGTTTCATCACGATTTTTTCCTTCACTGAAAGCTCAAGCTCATTGCAGGATTCGAACCCACGTCCTACGGATCGCAAGCCGACGTCTCTATCACTGAGCCATCATCGCTATAAACTAAAAACAAAAGTGACAACCCTATGCATCACCGCAAGAGTAGGCAATTAACTCGTCGAGCGGCCATAGCATTAGTTTAGTTTTTACCTCTGTGACTTTTGGAACCCACACTAAAATGACCTTTATTGCTTCCTATTGCTTCATACCTTACGGCCAGATTCGCTTGTAATGGTGTAGCGCACGAAACGGCAACACGACGCTCGAACAAGTTTTGGAAATAATTTTGAAATTTTTGGCGGCGAATCAGTTTTTTGCTTTTTGCACTGAAACTACTGGGTCTATGGTGTTCAAAATTTTGTTGTCAAAGTGAAAAGTTATGACCTACATTTTGAGCTATTAAACGAAACTCTACCTTTACGCGTTTCAGAGATACAGGTGTGCGAGCTGGGGACCCGTGTCGCCGGCTCGCACACTTGTTTTAGCTCATATCTCAATAAGTATCCTATGTAGAGACTTGAAACTTTCCCAGCCAAGGTATTTATTTATACAACCTTGTTTGAGCTATTCAGCGAAACTCTATCTTCACGCGTTTTAGAGATACAGATGTGCGAGCTGGTGACACGGGTCGCCGGCTTACACAGTTGTTATAGCTCATAGCTCAAAAAGTATTCTAGCTAGAACCTTAATTTTTTTATTTTATTTGGCAATCATTTTTTCCTCAAATTTTGAGCTATAATACTTCACCGTAGCCTCATTCGTTCCGAAGATACAGATGTGCGAGCTGATGACCCGTGTCGTCGGCTGACACACTGTTTATGGATCATAAAATCGAAGGCTTTTTGGCACCTAAATTAGGAGTTGAAACAGTGAGGCAGTCAAATCGACACTGAAAGTTGTCATATGTAGATTTCACTTTTTCGCATTGAGGAAGCTGTAGACATTCACACTGACAAAATTACGTTGAACTGCAGAGATGCGGCGTTGAACAGATAAGTTTCGTTGACACGTCCCGCGTCGAGTGGGAGCGGGCCTCGCAGGCGCGCCTCACATCCATGTCGTTCTATTCAAAAGTTTTCTTAAAATACGTACATAAGCAAGTTTGTAAACTTACAAAACTTGATCTACAGCTATCATTTATCAAATACGGTCATCCTACATGTACCAACCTATTCAAAATTGCTGCAATTAAGTACAGCTTTTCCGACTCTACCTGTCTGCCGAGCACGATCGACCGTTCCAAGCTGGTCGGTTCACGTCACGATGACATGCCCGCGCTGCTATTGTATTTTCTCAAACATGATCACTAAACGCGGGAATTTTTTTGTTGTACGTTGTTCGTCATTGGTTTAAGTTATTGTTGTTATATTTTAGCCAATGTATACAAAAACTTAACAAATTATATCCTAAAACCTTCCTCGAGAACCACCCTATCTATTGGTAAAAACAGCATGAAAATCGGTGAAGTAGTTTTTGAGTTTATCGCGAACAGATAGACAGACGCGGCGCGGAGGACTTTGTTTTGTAATAAGTAGTGATTTAGCCTTCAGGTATTTTATCTTCCGTTTTCTTCCTATAACCTACAAAATCAAAAATGGCGTACGCAAAACTGTCAGTGTCATTCTGCTAATCATTCATGTTCGAATGAGCGCGGGTAAATTCAAATAAAGGAAATGATAGTTATGTAAGTAGGTAATCATTTCCTTACATGTGTACCTATTAGTTAGGTAGGTACCTATGAAATATTATTAGCATAATATGATATTACGATTCAAGTTATGCAGCTAGTAGTAGTAGCTTCGTATTAGATCGAACATTCACCGTTACATTCGGGCAGAAATGTGCCGAGAGGCTTGGAATTTCCTTTCAATGTAACATAAATATAAACCGGTACTCTATCCACAACGCGATTGCCGCAGCCGCGGCCGCCGGCCCTGCGGAGTGCGCCGGTTTACGATTAATTGGGCGCAGTGCAGGCTCCCGCCAGCTCGGCGGTAGTCGCACGAGCCCGCAGCGGGCGGACAGCTCGCCAGCTACAAGCTAAACAGATGAGAGTGAGAGCCCAAACACATTTTGGATATCTATCGTAAACTGAGAGGTTTCGGCAAACATCACCTGCGTCACCTGCCAGTGTTTACGAGGAAAGAGTGTTGACGTTGACAGGCCTCGCTGTGTTTGATAGGTTGCTCTATCGAGATGCACGCCGGGGTGGGGTGCGAGGGCGCGGGGACGGTGTCCTTCGATCGCGGACTAATAAAAAGGTTTTTGACGCTGGTTAGGGCGCGCGCACTCGCGGCGGCGAGCGAGCCCCGCGCACTCACTGTTACACAATCTGCGGGCGCGCAGTGAAAGGGCGAGGCTGGAGTGGCCCCCGCCGCCCGCGCCCGCCGGCCCGACCGGTTGTTCCCCGCCGCCGCCGCATACTTCGCATCCTATAATAATACAGCAGATCATCATTCCGCTTCCATGTTCGTTAACAACAATTTTCTTTTCTTTTAGTGATTTTACTGCGTGTGATCAACATTGCTCTGACCGGCAATACCTTGATTCGAAACGATTGTTAAAAACGCACGTACCTATTTTTGTTCGCGCGCATCCTGATTATTTTGCAAAGCGTAGTGAGATTATCGAAGAGATACGTAAATTACAAAATCTGTTAAATACTTATCTACAAAGGATATTACAAAGAAACGTAGAAGGAAAATGTACTGTATGCAATATGTGCATTACAATTTTTTATACAGCTACTGCAAAAGTGGTTCGTTATAAATAACTACACAAATTACAAACACATCATCATAACAGTTCCAAAATAAAAACTTTCAATAGTAATATCAATTCTTTTAAATAAATAAACGCCACTTCAACGTTGTTTTTCCTGCAGTTAGCATTATTCTCGCTATATTGAGGTAAAAGGATGTGCGCTTCGCTCGGTAGCAAAACAATTATGCGTCTCGTACCTTTAAAACCCGCACTGCGCTCAGGGTTCTATGTTTCAATCTTAGAATCCTTCGCTTGCTCAAGTTTTTTTATTTATTTTTTATTTTTTTTATTTTTTTTAATTATTTTACCTTATTTTTATTTTACATACAAGTCTTCCGCTCGCACCAAAAAACAACTTTGCATTTTGATAACTAATTTAATTGAATTTCTTTCTAATATGTTAAGAAATTTGTATACGTATTCCCAAATGTTGAGTTGCATCAAGGACGCGTGCTGTTGCAGACGCGTCGTCGTCGAACGAGGCCGTGCACCTGCAGCGGCGGCTGCTGAGCCTCAGCTCGGAGCTGGTGACGCTCCGCAACCACCTGCACGTGGGCGCGGCGCCGCCCGCCCCCGCCCCCGCGCCCGCCCCCGCGCCCGCGCCCGCCCCCGCGCCGCAGCCCGCCGTGCCGCCGCGCGCGCCGCACCTGCCGCCCCACCACCCCCTGCCGCCGCCGCCAGGTACGTGCTCCATGCAATGACACCTCCGACCTGACCAACTGCAATCTGCAATACACTCGTTAGTCACTTATCACCTGTGATGTGCGAGCGTTTGTATTATTTGGTACGTGGCCAGAGACGCGGTGGCGCGGCGCGGGCGGCGCGGGCGGCGCGGGCGGCGCGGGCGGGGCGGGCGGCGCGGACGTCGACGACCTCATCCACCTGCGCGGCCCGCTCACCGAGGACGCCGTGGTGCGCGCGCTGCAGACGCGCTTCTACCAACACAAGTTCTATGTACGTATCTCATCTCGGCTGATGTATCTCGTGTCTTTTCTTTACTGTATGTTGTTTGAGTTTTTTTTTTATTCAAATACAGAATACATGGAAATAAAGATCATATAAATATTAGGAGTTGAATACTCAATATGCAAGCAGATGACTAACTAACTCCGATGGTTCAGCGACCCTAAGTGTGTCTTGGCCTCCGAAACGAGAGAGCGCCACTAACCACCAAAGCTTGTTCTCCTCCTTGAGTGTGTGTCCAAGTCTAGCACCTGATCGGTCCGATGACAGTTTTATAGATTCGGATCTTGGTTTTAGACACTAACACCTTATGGAGGGTTGCACTGCACCTCAAGGTGTTCTGAATACGATTATCAATTTCTTCCTCGCGAGTATTCGTATCGGTAACAGTGCAACCGAGATATTTAAATTTTTCCATTTTACAAATATGTAATCATTAGTACCTACAGATTTCTTTACATTTTCTAACACTGTTCAATGCAGCCTCGATATATGATAATAATTCTACAAATGCAGTTTGACATTATGTCAAGCAAAGTAAACCTGAACAGCAGTAAGTCTCAGAGAAATGCCGAACAATAGCGCACCTTGCGGCCGCGGCACCAGCCGGGGAGCGCGGCCCGGGGACAAAAACAAGCAGGTAGGCGCCGCGCGGTACCTGCCTCCATCGTATCGGTAATGTGACCAGGCGACGTCATGCTTATTATAAGGATGTATCAAAGTGACACCTAGTCTGGATCTTGGGCTCATGCAAATCAAACGGTTTCACTCTGTAGACGTGGCCCATCCGCTCCGTCCCGTATACTCCAAGGCTGCGGCTGTTTATTGATCATTGGTGCATTTTATTTAGTGCGCGCCTGCCTGTGTGTGCCTACAAGGACTACACCATGTACTGTACACGCGTTGCAGACGATGATCGGGCCCATCCTGGTGGCGGTGAACTCGTACACTGACACGTGCAACGCGCTGACACTGACGGCGGCGCGCGCGCAGCGGCCCGAGCTGGCGCGCCTCGTGCACGCCGCCGTGCGCCACCAGGCCGACTCCGGCTACCCGCAGGCCATCATCCTCTCCGGTACGCAACAAGTGCACATTGATCATCAGGAACCGGGATACAGAGATACAATGAATTAATCAAACACTGATTGCTCTTTCGAGAAAAGTGTAAAGTCGAAACGATTAATGTTTCAGGCGTGTCGGGGTCCGGCAAGACGTACGCGTCGATGGTGCTGCTGCGGCGGCTGTTCGACGTGGCGGGCGGCGGGCCCGAGACCGACGCCTTCAAGCACCTCGCCGCCGCCTTCACCGTGCTGCGCGCGCTCGGCGCCGCCGCCACGCCCGCCAACTCCAACTCCAGCCGCATAGTGAGCACCCGCGCCCCGCCCCCCCCGCCCGCCCGCCCCCGCGCCCCCGCACTCACCGCGCCGCTCGCTCGCAGGGACACTTCATCGAGGTGCAGGTGACGGACGGCGCGCTGTACCGCACCAAGATCCACTGCTACTTCCTGGAGCAGACGCGCGTGGTGCGGCCGCCGCCCGCCGAGCGGAACTACCACATCTTCTACCACATGCTGGCCGGCCTCACCGCCGAGGAGCGCGCGCAGCTGCACCTGGACGGGTACTCGCCGCAGGACCTGCGGTGAGCCGCCCCCGCCCCGCCCGCGCCGCCCCGCCGGCCCGCGTGACGCCCGCCCGCCCCGCAGGTACCTGGCGGCGCCGCAGCCGCGCCGGCCGGAGCCCGACGATGCGGCGCGCTTCCACGCGTGGAAGACGTGCCTCGTGATCCTCGGCATCCCGTTCCTGGACGTGGTGCGCGTGCTGGCCGCCGTGCTGCTGCTCGGCAACGTGCAGTTCGCGGAGGGCGCGGAGGGCGGCGCGGAGCCGGGCGCGGAGGCGGAGCTGGCGGCGGCGGCGGCGCTGCTGGGCGTGCCGGCGCCGGCGCTGCTGCGCGGGCTGGCCACGCGCGGCGCGGCGCGCGGCGGCGCCCGCGCGCGCGCCCCCGCCTCCCCCGCGGCGGCGGCGGCGGCGCGCGACGCGCTCGCCAAGGCGCTGTACTGCCGCACGGTGGCCACCATCGTGCGGCGCGCCAACTCGCTGCGGCGGCCGGGCTCCACGCTGGGCACGCTCTCGTCGGACTCCAGCGAGTCGGTGCGGCCGGGCGCGGCGGCCGGCGCGGAGGGCGGCGCGCGCTCCATGGCGGCGCTCAACGACGCCGTGCGGCACGCCACGGACGGGTTCGTGGGCATCCTCGACATGTTCGGCTTCGAGGACGCGGCGCCCTCGCGCCTGGAGCAGCTGTGCGCCAACCTGTGCGCGGAGACCATGCAGCACTTCTACAACACGCACGTGTTCAAGTCGTCCGCGGAGTCGTGCCGCGAGGAGGGCGTGCGCGGCGCGCCCGAGCTGGACTACGTGGACAACGTGCCGTGCATCGACCTCGTGTCCAGCCTGCGCGGCGGCCTGCTCGCCGCGCTCGACGCCGAGTGCGCCGCGCAGGGCTCGCCCGAGCAGTACGTGGCGAGGATCAAGCACGCGCACCGGTACATTATTGTTCAGCTCACGAACCGCCGCAGCGAGCGTGTCTACGATTGCAAGTCCGCATAAAGTGACACCTGTTTTTGGCTTAATTTATATCTATCATCTGTTTTGTCTAAATTTAGTTCGTAAGAAAGCTGTCCAATTAAAATAAAATAAAGTAAAGAGAAATATTATTAGTGAAGCTCATCATAAAATATCGGACCATATAGATGACAAAAAAAGGTTGAGATTGTACGTCGAAAACTCGAGATTAAAAATGAAAGTGCGATCGCGCCCAAAAATTACCTGCCGGACGTTTCTTGCCCGTTCTTTTGCCGGCGTAAGGAGGTTGGAACGGGCGGAGCTAGTCTCAAGTTTGACGTTTTAATGCGATCGTATTGAATAAAGAGTGGTACGCTCGTCCCCGCAGCGGGCACCCGCGGCTGGCGGAGGCGCGGCCGCCGCACGCGCGCCGGTTCGCCGTGCGGCACTACGCGGGCGAGGTGTCGTACGACGCGGCCGAGTTCCTGGAGGCCAACCGCGACGCCGTGCCCGACGAGCTGCTGGCGGCCTTCGAGGCGCGCGCCTGCGAGTTCGGCTTCGCGACGCACCTGTTCGGCGCCGAGCTGAAGGCGCGCGCGGCGGGCGCGGGCGGCGGGGGCGGCTACTTCCGCGCCTCGCCCACCGCCGCCGCCGACTCCACCTTCACGCAGGACTTCCACACGCGGCTCGACAACCTGCTGCGCACGCTGGTGCACGCGCGCCCGCACTTCGTGCGCTGCGTGCGCGCCAACGGGACCGAGACGCCCATGCTGTTCGAGCGCGCCGCCGTCGCGCGCCAGGTGCGCCCCGCCCCCGCCGCCCCCGCGCGCCCCCGCCGCCGCCGCTCTAGCGCCTCGTGTCGCAGGTGCGGGCGCTGCAGATCCTGGAGACGACGCAGCTGATGGCGAGCGGGTTCCCGCACCGCATGCGGTTCCGCGCGTTCGGCACGCGCTACCACGCGCTGTGGCGGCGCGCGGCGCGGCGCGCGCCCGGCGACGAGTCCGGCGCCGCCTGCGCGGGTGTACTGCGCGCCGTGCAGGCGGCCGCCGCGCCGCCCGCGCCCGCCTCGCCCGCCGCCGTGGCCTGGGCGCTCGGCAAGCGGCACGTGTTCCTCAGCGAGGGCATGCGGCAGGTACCTGTCGCCCCCTCCACCTCCCGGGAGACCTATTTACACGATGCGACTTTATAATAACGCTTTATTTACTCTCTTCGTACTCTGACAAAAAAATACTAAACTTTGAATTTAAAATCTCCATTATTTATTTTTTTTTTTAAATCGTTGCTCTTTTTAGAACACTTTTATTAGCTTGACTTGTAACTAAATAACTAACTAATTTCTACAACAAAATTAACCATCAAACCTACTTTGAAAAGAAATTAATAGCTCTGTAGACAGTGCCGGATTTACCATAGAAGCTGCAAAAGCTGAAGCTTAGAGCGGCAAATTTAGGCGGGCGACAAAATAGAATAAAACAAAAATTTGGTACCGAAAAAAAGTAGAGCTTTACTTTTCTTAGCTTAAACCCAAAAAGTCGTAAAAATAATCTAGAAAATAGATTATTCCCTAAAAAAAAGAAATTAACTTTATTGTGAACAGTTTATCTAATTTTAAAAAGTCAGTAGGAGCGACAAAACTTTGTATAGTTTTGGGGCGGCAAATGCGTAAGCCCGGCACTGTGTGTAGAGGTGAGCCGCCACCGAGTGGTGTCGTGTCTCGTTGTAACGGCGGCGGGCGGCGCAGGTGCTGGAGCGCATGCGGCGCGCGCGGCGCGGCGCGGCGGCGGCGTGCGTGCAGGCGGCGTGGCGGCGGCACCGCGCGCGCCCCGCCCCCGCGCCCGCGCCCGCGCCCGCGCCCGCCCCCGCGCGCCCGCGCCCCGCGCCCATCGCGGGCACGCCGCCGCCGGAGCCGGCCGACAAGTGCGACCCGGCGCTCGCGAAACGCACGTGCTCGCTGTTCGGGCTGGACCTGGTGAGTGTGGCGGCGCGCGGCGGGCGGGGGGCCGCGCGCGCGCTCACCGGCCCCGGCCCGCAGGAGCGGCCGCCGCCGCTGCCGCCGCCGCGCGCCTACACCGTGGCGGGCGGCGTGAAGCTCGGCTACCCGCAGCAGCGCACCGTCACCGCCGAGTGGGCGGAGGAGGGCGGCGCCGCGCGGCTGCGCCAGGGGGACGCCGTGCTGGCCGTGGGCGCGGCGCGGCGCGGGCTGGTGGCCGTGCAGGTGGGCGGCCGCACCGTGTGCGTGCCGCACGCCGTGCTGTCCCCGCCGCGCGCGCCGCGCCCGCCGCCCCCGCCGCACCCGCCCCCCGCGCTCGCCTGACGTGCTGTCCCCGCCGCCCCCGCGCTCGCCTGACGTGCGCCCGCGGAGCCCTCGTGTACCTGCTCTACCGACTGCGGCGCTGCTACATTGTTGCGAAAGCACGTTCGGAACGACCCGAGCCGACCTTATCCCGAGGAGCCGTTATTGATTCCGATTCCAGAGTGCACCGAGTAGGTATCTCCATCGATAATTAGTAGGTCCCGTTGTCCGTGTAAATAGTAGAATAATATTTATACCGCGCGCTGCTGGTGACGTGGGAGCCGAGCACGGCTGCGATGTAGGTACCTCTACCTAGGCTGCCCATTTTCATGCTGTTTTCACCAATAGATAGAGTGGTTTTCGAGGAAGGTTTTAGGATATAATTTGTCACGTTTTTGTATATATTTGCTAAAATATAAATGATATTTGTTGGAGAGGTCGGGAAAAAATAAGACATCTGGGAGCTTTCAACGAAAACGCTGCCTAAACCCTTTGAGATATAACAAAATGATGTATGGTGGAATTGTGTATCTCATACAAAAAAGACCGCGATGGCATATGTCTATCTCTTAAGGATAACATACTACATTTATAACGACTTTTTTACATTTTGAAAGTTGATAAAAATGCCGAATAAAATCAGACCGTGTTATCCATACTTTAATCGTAATCCAAATAAATCATTTCGTATTCAAGATTGTTTCAATACCTGTAGCTTACTTTTTGAATTGTTGAAATCAATCTAATGGAAAATAAAACTACCGCGCCCCGCTCCGCCATTCCTGGCCATGCAGTGGCCGCAGCGCAGCGGGTAACGCGGCGGGCACCGAAATGCGGGAATAATTTTGGAGTATACAGAATATATACGCTTTCACGCCTAAACTACTGAACTGATTGAAATGAAACTTGGTACTTAGATAGTTTGAACCCTGGGAAAGGACATAGGATACCTTTTATCGCGATAAACTGTAGCCTACGCGGGTGAAACCGCGGGGAACAGCTAGTATATTATATACGAACCTTGTACAGCTTATTTTTACAAAAACTGTTCACTAATCGAGCTTACATTCAAACACTCTGTTGCCTACGATAGATAGCATGAAATTATTTATTAGCATATAGAATGAATGTGCCTGGAATCAATCTACTTTATCATAGGAATCTATATGTAAGTACTTTATGTAGGTACCATAAGCTATATAATAAATGATGCGATGTAAATATATTAGCAGCTCGTTTGTATAATGTGTATCAGTAAAGAAGAAGAGGACGTCCCTCCACGGTATTAGTGTACGCCGGGAGAGCTGCTAGCGGTGTACAGCACTAGTGCAGTGCGCAGAGGTCGAGCGCGCCTCTCTCGTTACTCGAAATTTAACAGCGCCAAAAAAAATGTATCTAACTTCACAGTAGAGTGGCCGCGCACGTGAGGAGTTTGTATTATTTATTCATAAACAATGTTAATTATTACTATAAATTAATTAAATCAAATTAATACATGCAATTAATTTGCTCAAAAGTAATGTATCAGTAGGTATGTAGCTATTTACCATAAAATACTTCGCCATAATTTTAAATATATATGTTTTGAACTTGTGGCCGATTATTATCTAATATTTCAACAGTAAGTTATATTTTATTAAATCATTGGAGGGGCTCGCAATAGCAGTAGCGACGGTCTCTACTCCCGAGTGGTTCAGGCTAGCGATAACGCATCTGTGACTCGCTTCGGTACATATCATTATATCTATACATTTATATAAAATAAATATATAATTCTACGTAGGAATATAGGACAATAGTATTCTGCAACCGGCCAGGCTTTATATACTACCAATAACCAATTGCGAGTGGCATTCTCTTCCACTTTCAATGAAAAAGACACTATTTAATGCTAAACTAACAATATAAATGATTCTATATTTATGTAAACTATTTTACCATTTAAAATCAGACTGAATTTATGACACAATGTTTAATTTAATGAATTTAAAATATAGCTTTACTGTAAGTAGCTACGTATTTTGTATATCTCGCGCTCTGCCGGCGGCGGCGGCTTGGCGAGCGCTGAAGCCTTGCCAACATGAGTCTGATTATACCTAACGTTAGCTGATATTATACGTTCCACTATCAATGTAAGATACATAAGGTTACTTTAAACTGATCCTATATGACATGTGTACCGTGACCGCCCGGCGGCTACATCATTTAAAGTAACCTCATAAACTAGCCTAAGTTTACGAATGAATAAAAGCATATTTAAAATACTCACATCTTTTATTTTGCATTAATAAGTATACATTGTACACAGAATATGTGGAATCTGGAATGTGGAGCGAAATTCGGATACCTGAAGCTAAGTTTAGGCTACGACTCTGTACACCGTACACCGAGTGTCTGTGAGCTCTAATGCGACACGATAATTAGTGCCGAATCAATGGCTGTATTATACGACATTTGTTTCGCAATTTCAATCGTAGTCTAAACTTAGTTTAAAGTATTGAGAGAGAGAGAGCACTCGCTCACTCACTGAACAGAAAAGTTCGTTACAATTCCGAAAAATTTGAACGATGACGTGACGAACCGAACGTCGCGTCGTATCCAACGTAGTGGATATGCACAGATATTCAGGTAGTACAGTATATAATTGAACACATTCAGATGAACCACTAGTTTAATTAACTTGTTACATTGGCAGTAGATATATTATAAACAATTAACATATTCATTATCTAGCTATAGACATGTCATTGTTACACTCAAACGGTAGCGGACACAAACAAGGTGCTACAACTGCCCGTGTGGTACTGCAGTGTGCATTGCTGCATCAGGTTTTGTGGATCCCCGATCTGCATAGTTTCTGACACAGGGAACCCTGTTAAAAAAGTCAAAAATTCATTCACATTTCTCAATATTTGTTCGCTCCGTGTTTCCGGAACTGTTTACTATTTACTGTTATAATGCAATCGTGAACCTACAATTTTTGCAACAGTCTTACATTTCTGTAAATCTACATGCTTTGTCGAAATTGTCGTATTATATAATCTACACCATAAAATTGGTGCCGAAACTCGCGACCACAAACTGTTAGATTCTAAAAATTTCAATAAAATAGTAATTTTCGAGTGTATAATTCGGAAACAATCAACCATATTTACGTGGAGGTGTATGCTGCGCCTTGTTCGACATCCGCTACTCCTACAGCTATTACAAAACAAGCAGTACATTATAACATTTAATTTTATTAACGAACAGCGAAGTACCGCACCAAAACGATGCCAGGAGCTGTGCTCTTCAAAACGGTTACAAACGATAACAATAAGAATATCATTACATGAAATAGAATTGATGTAAAGCTACATTAACTACAATCTCTACGCGGTAATTACTCTCTAATAATAATAAAATAGTAAACGTGCGACGCATGCGTCGGCCGCTGCACGCACGGCGCCGCCGCCGCGCAGGCGCTGTCGACGGTACTACTGGAGGGCAGCGGCCGGCCATGCAGACTCAAACATCACCCTCTAGCAGTTGGAATAAATAAAGTTCCGACAGGCAGTTATCAGGGCGGGCGCCATCCGCTGGCGGCCCGTGTACGTCGCGCTACATGCGTCTATATAAACAAACAACGTAAGCGTCTGACGACAAGAACAACGTCAGGTGAGGTCCCGCTTGAACACAGTGAACGCTGCGATGTCACATCGCGACTCAACATACAACATCGTACTACAGTACTTAATAGAGTTGCGTGAACGATCCCGCGCAAACATTTCATACAATTAGCCTTTACCGATATACACAAATAATTTATATAGCAAAATAACGATTCAGATCGTTCGCGGCTCCTAACCACAGAGACAGAAGAATAGACTCTTACAGAGAGAGAGAGGTAGATACACTATACATACGCGCTGAGAACGCTCGATAGACTAATGAAAATTTGGCAACAGTAGAGTTATACTTCAAGATATATACTATAACATACATAAATGCATTACATATTACAATACTAGAACATTAACGAGACATACATATCTTATATGTATTATAAATGCAGATATATTAGAGTAATACTGAGTTAAACAACGCGTCCGATCAGAGCAGTGCATCCGACTAACAACAAGGTCTCGGGACATTCCTGCGACGTACCCTGCTCGCATCGGACGCTACCCATCTATATAATATGAACATTTAATATAACTATTGATTGGCAATTGAAGGCGAAAACACACGCACACACAGACAACCAAATCAGATCGCGCGACAATCGAGATTAGAGTTGTACATTGTAAAAAGATCCAAAACCTATACCTAAATAAGAGGCAGAGGTCGCGCCGGCGCCGCACAGTGGCGGCACCTCGCCTGTACCAAGCGAACTGTTACACTCGGTTACAGTTATGATAGTTCGGTAACACATCTACTCTTATTTTCTAATCTATTAACAATTCATTATCTATAATCACTAAAATAAAAGGCGAGCCGCTCGCTTCAAACGGTGCGTATCTATATTTCGTTTAGAACTTGCTAGCATCATAATATTTATATATATATTTCATTTTATTTACTAGCATCAAGCAAATTACACAAGGACCCGTCCCGCTTCGCAGGCTTGCACATTTGCATGTAAGAAACGTGCTTGTGTTCTGTACGCAGCATACACGGAGGCTTTTGGCTGGTCGTCGACTTGGAACCGGCGGCCACTACGTTTCAGCTTCTAATACGGAGAACCGGGCCAGACCGGCCAGAACCGGGCCGAGGGCTGCGGAGACGACGTCGAAGGAGACGCGGTCTGCACCTAGCGGCCAATGTAGCCGCGCGGCGACGGCGCCCGCGCCCGGCGCCGACACATCTCCATGGGGCATATTATATTAGAGATCCGAATTCTGGTTTTCGATCTCGGCCTCGACCGTCCCAACAAAGCTAGCTACATTTTCATCCTGTTTTCTCGCACCGCTACTACGAGCAGGCGCATACACGATTGTATTTGCGAGCTGACGAATATAGCACCTCGAAACAAGACAAATTAATGTTAATTCGAGTCCGGGCGCGACGACGCCCCGACCGCGGAATACTTTACACGTTTGAAGCCGAGCAAACATTAGCGAGCGACGCCCGAGGGCGCGCGAACGATTTCATATTTCGCGAGGAGACATCTTTTCACGATGCTAAAAGAAGAAACAGTATCCGCAAGGGGCGGCGGGCGGCGGCGGGCGCGGGCGGCGGCGGGCGCTAGTCGCGCGCCAGCGGCGTGCTGCACGCGCCGGACGCCGCGCGCCGCTCCGCCGGGGACCGCGCCGCCTCCGCGCCCGCCTCCGCCTCCGCCTCCGCCTCCGCCTCCGCCTCCGCCGGTACCGCGGAGGTGCCGCAGAGCGCGGTGAACACGCTGCTGGATGATACCTCGCGCACGTAGCGCCGCTGCTCCGCTGAAATACAGACAGATGATTTCAAATTATTCATTTAGTTTTATCCGGAGGTGAAAGGAGCTGGACCTTCAACTAAAAATAATCGTAACTTTACTCAAAGCCGAATAAGGCCGCGCCACATACCCCCGCCGGCGGGCAGCGCGGCACCCGAGTTCCGGCGCGGAACTTTACGTACGGAATCCAGCGGATATAATAAAAACTGCGATGAACTTGCGTCCAGATGGTATCTTTACCGACTCTTCGGGCTGTTTCTAAACTTTTACGTTATATTAAACAATTTTGCTCAAGTTTCGTATCTCCGAATATGCGCGCAGATAGTTAATTTATTCCGATTTGACTCCCTGCTCCGCTTGTACCGGCCGGGGCAAGGACGGCGATACCATTACACCTGCCGCTGCCCCCGCCACCCCCAGCAGCGGGAGATAAAGAGCCTCGTTACATTTACCAGCACCCATTCGCATTTTACGCGAATAAATCTTGCATTATGCCCCAACGCTGGGAACCTTTAGGATACGCCCTCGCGTGTGTAATGGCTACATTTAAAAGTCTCTGCGCGGGTGAACCTAATATCTAATTCTATAGAGCACCTGCGGCCACCGCGCGGTGAGTAGGGGGCGAGAACCTCCCTGAGCTTGTTCGGTACACGTAATGTTACGTGCAACACCATTTACATTGGATCCCGAGAGATCGTATTACTAAAGGATCGACATAAAATGCTTTCAAATGGTCTACTGAACATTACATGAGGTCTAAATATAGCCGTGATAGCTACAGGTACTAGACACGAGTCGATCGCCTGATGTTATCTTAATAGTTATTGCTGAATCTGCACGATGAGCGTTGTATATAATCCTCCCGCGCGCTGTATCAAGTGCGGCGGCCCCGCCACAGCACTGCTTGCTGCTGAGAGCGAGCCGCGGCGACACTACACGGTAGTAACGAACACAATCTGCCTACAGCACGCCTCGGGGTCGCGATCATATCTTATTTTGTCAGCGCTCGTCGGTGGCACATTAACATTATACTCTCACCACACGCAAGCGTTACATTTTTCCCTCGTCGCATTCAAATGATAACAAAATAGCCAATCCGAGAGCTGACGTACCTACAATAACATGACGTTTCAGCGACACTCGAGATCTGAACTAGCAAACATGCAAAACATTTATAGGCGCGAGCCGCGCTCCGTGTCATGTTGCGATCATATATTATAATGTAGTGCAAGAAGGTTAGATTTTAACAATGTATTTATGCCACGATATTTTGGGCAGGATAAGTGCGAGTCTGGGTTTCATTTAATTGTTCGCCCCTACAGCGGGAGGACTGCTATATTTGATCAGATCCAACAGATAAAATGCAACAAGTAGAGCCGGTGAAAGAATCCCTCCCGCCTCCTTCCCGGCCCGCACGCGGTATTATGCATTATGCATGTGTGGGAAAAAGCTTTCCACTACTTTTCTGTACAAAAACGTTGATTCATCATATATCAGATATGAAATAAATAACTAATGTTGCCGCTGTCGGTCGGAGTGATCAAGAACATGATTTCTAGAGAAACATCTACCTATTCAGATCTGTGGCGGCACCGCACTTGAGGTCGTCAAGATAAAAAATCTAACCCGAAATAAACAGGGAAAATCTTGTAGCACCGGCCGGGTACTCCGCGTAGCGTGTGGAGCCCGCCTACGGGACTTCAACCGCGAGCTACGGCGCGTCACACGCGACGCCAGTGCGTAACCACCTGTTACAGCACATTACACCAGAGCAGTAGTGCGCGCCTCACCGATCATGTTGTGCAGGTTGTCGATCACCACCTCCGTGTTGTAGGTGGCGTCCACCGCGCGGTGCAGGAACGCCGTCCACGTGCTCAGCTCCGCCTCCTGCAACCAACGCAACACTTGCCTTCACCAACTCCGAAATACAAACATATTACGATTTATTCGCAAACTATTATACTATCCAAAATTTACTAATTAATCAACGACAAAAAACGATAAATTCATGTTTTTCGTAGCAGGTAATGTAGCAGAAACTAAAGCGCAGTATATCTTTACCTACGTCACCTGCGTCGTGCGTGCATACAGACGCCGCACCGAAACCTTCCGCCGCCCTCTCGAGCCGCCACACACGTCACACGGTACGCGAGGGAGAGTACCCCCAGGGCCCGCGCCCACCTCGACGTGCGATCAATAGTACCTAACTTACAGCCGCGAGCGACGAGCCATTGTTTGTTTTTTGCCGATTGTGAACCCTAGCTCGTGGTTCTATTTCCGCCGAAACCTTGTCCAATTCGTGCGACGCAAGTTTATATAAAGCACCATTTATAGGATTCGTTAAGGTGTTCCGATTTCCTGGTCGTTAGATGCGACACGGATATCAGCAGAACAAAGCGGCGATTAGATGTAGTTAGTCTCACAGATGTAATGTAACGCGAGGTGAGGACGACGTATCGGCCGCCGCGCCGGGCAACAGCGGGCGGCGCGCGGTCGCTACGTGCAGCACTTCCTCTAGTCGCCGGTATAAATAGAGATGATGGCGGTCACGGCCGCGGCCTCCGCGGTCGCTGCACTATAGTCGAGCGGCGCCCACGCGCCTCGCGCCGCCGCGTCACACCCGTGACGCGGCGGGGACCCCGCGCCCAGGGTCGCATGGAGCCTCTTTGTTCGCTTCATCCAATTGCATAAATATATCCGAAATGATTTTATTTTTACAAAAACAGTTTAGCCAACAAGCTTTATGAAAAAAAATTAAATTCAGTCGAGCTATTTGGTCGTCGGATATACCAACATAAACACTTTTTTATTGGAAAATAATCTATTTAAGGAGATGTAAACAGGATGTCGATCTATAAAACGGATGATCGAAGACTCGCTATGAATATCTTTGCGTCATTAGTAATAACAGGAACGACATAAACGTCTTCCAAAACAATGCGAGCATCCTGATGGCGCCAATAACTACAAACGTAGTATTTACGTAAGCCGAATCAAATGAGATGATCAAACTAACTGTCGGCCATTGTGAGGCGCGAGGGTCCGTGCGGCGGGCGGGCCGATGTATACTCTGCGCAACATAGTCAGCAGCTACTCCACTATCATTACCTAGTTGTGAGGCGCTGAGCAAAGCTGGAGTCATACGGAGCGTGATCCAGCCGGCAGATATAGCGGTGACGCGATCCCGGGTCACGCGGGACCCTGACCTGCCGTTTCTGCGCCTAATTCTCACAAGACACCGACTAATTATCTCCGCTGTCTGCCTAGATTTAGCCGCATGGATCTATGCGAGCCGCCTCCACATGGTGCGATCATACAGCCACTCACTACTAAAACAGTAGATGGTCAGCAGTAATTGTCAGATTGAGGTCACATTCTGTAGGTCTTTGAGAAGCATCCTTCTTTCAACGGATGGTCTCAATATAATTAATCTTGCAATTAAGACACGCCAATAATGCTAATAGCGTGTCCCGCTCTCCATTAAGTAGATACAGGTATGAATATGAATGAATGGGCAGCGACTGATGTGTACCTACCTACTGCCTGTCGCGGGTCGGCCGCCACTCAAGGTGCGCATTATTTAAAGGCTATTATAAATCACCAGTGTCATGTCGGCCGCCCTCATTTCAGTAACACGGGGGTCGCCGCCACTCACCGCTGAAGAATAACTTATGTGATGCTCGCGAAACGTTAACAGTAACTCACAAAGGCAAACAACAGCATTTGTAGACAAGCAAGTTTCTTACAAATCCTCCAAGAATCTCTTATAGGAAACCGCCCAAGTCCAGCCGGCAGCGATATCCATACTGTTCAAAGTAATTAAGAACAGCCACGGCTAGTCGTGTTGTCCCTCAGTTCCGCGACCCTTGCGCCATGAATATGGAGGCGACGTCACGATTCGGGGTGACGGAGCGCTGCGTCGCTCGACACCGCGCAAATTATGTATGAGCCTAAAAGCTGCGGAGTAAGTGAGTGCTTTCACATTATAAATGGGACATGATCATCAAGATACGCGGGCCCGAGAGAGGCGGGTTAGCTCATCAGAATTACGAAACTTTCAGACTAAGACTTGTAAATATATAACGCCCACATATCTAGTTATCTATATGACTTCTAATTAGGATTCTCGATTAATACGTGATGCAATTTTGACTGTGGGGGTTTTGTACAAAATTGATGTTTGCATCACTAAAATCTTGTGTAAGATAATGAACTTAGGAACCTACCCCGTACGAAACGTGTAGTGAGGATAGGGGGTGGATATCATATTTAGTAACGGTTTTTTAATCAACTTAATAATTGTAAACCACAGGTTTGAATAATTATAACAATTGTAGTGCAATTCAAATCTTATCAGGGAAAAGTCCTGCGCGACACTGCGGCCTTGCACTACCCTGAGATATCAGTTAAATATCAGGACAGTGTAAAACATCTCCTTGGGCAACCGTAGTACATTTAAAAAACTCTATGACAAATGAGCCTTTGGGTGTTACTAGTATAAAACATTAATATTCGTGATGGATTGGTGTTCCGCCTACCTCCGGGCCACTCGCGATGGTGACGAATGTGCGCACTGATGATGATGACCGTCAAATAATGTGTTCAGTTACAAAACTAGCAATGATCTGTTACTCTACACAAGGCTAGGGTTAACAAACCGTGGTTTCTTAATTAGGGCATGTTTTATGCGATGTAACATCAGCGGCGCCTATCTGTCCCCAAACCCCAATGAAGCACATAAAGCCCTGTAATTTGGCCAATCTAGGCTCGCCCCGACCTTCATCTACTGCGTAAATATCGCCGACGACATACACGGCACAGTTAACCTATGAAGCTTTGAACCGGATAATCCTCACCTTTACTGCTGCCCTTAAAACTAATCTTACTGTTATGGTCATGACCATAAGCTGAAAGCTGAAAATATTTGAGATTTTGCGCGTCTTTAGTCGCGAAGAGGTCAACGGTTTATAAAGTGGCTAATTTACGCAGTAAGCAGCGTTTAATTGAGTTCTCGGAAACGATCGTCGCCGCAGGATGATCGCGAAAGAGTGATCGTAAACGAGCGCTCCACTTTCTTTGTTCTCGTTCAAGTGAACTTCATTAGCTCAAACGGCTTGTTCCTGAGAATAATGGGTAGTAATGAAAGGAAAGTCTGGTTTCAAACTAACTCTTTCAGGATGGCTGCACTCGTACGAAGCGGTTTTGGATCAAGTAGACACTTCGCGGAGGTGGAGCGTGTCTAACGGTAACAGATTACTTGCGTTTTCTCGTCAATTACATGACGAGGCGTCGTGTGACTTTCCCTAATGCCTGCGCCTGAGCATTCAACATGAACGAATTGAAAATCAGACACACGACATAATAATATGTTATACAAGCATTTAATTTCGCAAGCGCCGTGAAGTCATCTTCGGAAGCTTAGGAAAGGACCATTGGAAACCTGTAAGGTAGGTACTTTCAACAAGTTTTTCATAAAACATTTCTCGTCATCGACCTCGTCATCACTTACAATAAAATAAATAAATTTAAATTTACCATCCGGTAAGACTGTAATCAGACGCATACGTATAATTTTAAGAAAAAAACTAAGAAACATCATTTAACTTACTATGGCGAAATGGCAAATGGAATTAATAGGTTGATTGTTTTATCAAGGTAACTCATAAATGCAGGAAGATATTAGACGTTCACCTGCAGCTACAATGACATCACGAAGAAGCAATAAAGTAAGGTGAACAATAACAATCATAATAATTTGAGAGACTAGTACCTACACGCTGTATCACCGCGAGGCTATAAAAAAGCGCTTAGGTCATAACATAAGAGAGCCATTACCGCCCAAGTCTCTGTAGCCTGCATGTCCCGCGGGAGGCATGCCGATCCGGCAGTTACGAAAACGTTAAAATAATCAAGGTATTATTTGCTCGAAGGTCTTCTAGGTGCGTAATGTGTATTTTATTGATTAATTTCTTTAAACGGTAAGGTACTTAACGGTACTTACACTCACGTCGGGGTCTGAGATCATTATGGAGCGAAATTGCTCTTGAGCTTATTACGTTTTATGAAAATATCAGCAGATATTTTTATATAAGTACAAAGATATCTCTCTAGTGATTCATATAACTTTTTTTAGAGCATCAACAACTTCGATTTCTAGATAACATATAACTTGGTCGTCTATCTACAATTCGCCCTCCTCATTAACCTATGTATTTAATTCTAGTTAATTCGAGCAAGTTCCATCAAAGTGCCGACCTAGATCCTGCACACACGGGTGGCAGCAGTTAATATTGCACTGGACAATCAATACAGCTTATCGTTATCGGAACGTAAATCTCGAGTGGATGCGATTGCGATATATCTAGAGTACACACAGGCAGGCGCCGGCATGCAATTGTCCACCCACTTATTTAATAATATTATCCTACCACTCTAAAGTCAAGAGATTATAACAAGAGTCAAACTGGTCCCTGTAGGGATTATGGAACTGGTCGGGGTCGCGCGGACATGCGGGAAAAGCAACCGGTTGCTCAACGAGCGGACCACTTTCAAAACAACTATCGCAACTGCAGCTGAAACCCACCTAATGGTATTGAAATCAAACGAGCCGGCGCGAGGGGTCCAGAGTGCTCCTGGAGATCGGATGACGATAAATCATTGTGACATTGTCTGGGCGAGTGCCGCAGTGCCGGCCAATCACTGTACAGGTCACGGGCACGGGCTCACATCATTAATTAATATTTGCAATAATCAAAGTCACGACGCTGTGTCGCATGTAATCTGACCTTGGCTCAGAGCTATGCATGATACATGCACCACCATTACATGATAAGCTTTAAATTCCATAGAAAAATATAAATGGGTACACGGTCCTTTCGGCAATCAAGGCGTTAATGGATGGATATGGGATACTATGAAATCAATAGTACATAATATTATAAATATGATTCTCCAAACAAGGTACCCAACAGTTTGAGCACGGAACATACGACTTCAACGCGTAGCGCCTATTTGTTTTTTTTTTACTTTCGTTTTAATGAAACAGTTCGACATCCTCTCGCCGCCGCCGTGGGTTCCTCCGCCGCCCCGAGCGCCCGCACCCACGGCCGCTCCCGCGTCCTGCGCTTTCACTCTCATTACCGCCATCCGCCGCCACCGCACCGTCATTAGAAAGCGATTCTGTTTATATGTAAATCCCGATAGAACCGCCACTTATACCCATTGTCTCTCGAAGCGGTTATTGTTACATTTTTTCCGCTACGTTTGACGCGTCCGTGCGCGGGCGGCGACACACGGTCCGCTCCGCGCCACGCATCGATCGAACAAAGAACAGATTTTAATATTGAGTAACGGTGAAAGTGTTCATAAAGGGGTATAATGCATGGCTTTCCGGAGATCGCAGACAATGCTTCGTTATGGCAGCCGCGGTTTTCAAATTAAAATGCTATTGTCAAAACGTTAAGTCGGGGTGTTTGTTTGATTGAATGGAGGTCAGCACGCAGCTGATAACCCAATTGTATTGTTTTATCAGACGCACGCTTTCTCCGGTATCGCTGTTGTGCATGTATATTTACATGATAAGCGACGATCGCGCGACGACACACCGGTAATCCCTTGATGATAATAGTCAAAACAAATTACCCTTACCACTAATATTCGGGTCATCGATTCCTTCCTTGTCGAATATCAACACAAAACAAAGTAATCATTATGCTGAGTAAAACACAGACATTAGTGAGCACAATATGCCAAGAAACACAATGGGCCAAGTTTGATGACTTTTAGAGACAACCAATTAAGGTAAAGCATCTTTTGTTAGAGGGTTCTAAGTAATGACTAGCGGTAGTGGTCAAAGGCTCGAGCCTGTGGTCTCCAATTGAGGCGAGTACAGCGTGGTCCGTTGACCGGTCGGCGGCGGCGGCGGCGCACAGTTCGTTAGCGGCACGGCAGGCTGACACGCGAGCCGCTCCAATTCATCATAGATCGATACAACAAGTTGAAACAAGAGTAAACCTCCTGAGAGCGTACAGTACCAACAAAAACTACATCCTGGTGCAGGACTCATCTGACTGGTTTGGGCAGATTTGATGTTTGCATGCAGTTTTAGTTTTTTGTTGGTCTTATATTTCGGAGAGATAAATCGACTGTATTATTTACAAAGGCAAACGTAACGGTTTGTATGAGTCACGAACGTAAATAGAAAATCGTTGTTAGTTAATGAACTGCCAAGGGGTTTCAGGCAATTAGTAATATCATTAATGAAACATGTACCGTGCAGGTTGTCTATATCATGTGCGGTAGGCAGCAACCCGAGGGGACAAGTCACGCGACAACAAAGCGACGCACGGGTCGACGACACAACGACTTGTCTTGGCAGTGCACCGCCGCCGGCGGGATCTTCGGGGTCCTTGGCGAGGGGTGAAGCAATAAACGCGTCTAATTGCATCTTAAAGTATTCCGAGAGAGATATTAAAGAACGTGCAAAAGATGCGTCTGACTGGAACAAGAATATAAAAGAATTCGCAAAACCCATTGCATTATTCATGAAATTGCCGTATGCCTTTTTTCAATGTTTCATTCTCGAGGATTCATTTCTTCGCCTTTGTTTGAATATTTAGCAAGCTCCACTTTGAATAGTTCATCACTCGCGTGTTCGACTGTCAACAGTAGAGCTTTGCTACGAATAGCAACCCTCCGACACATGCTACCTGCTACATTGGCCAGTCCGTTACCTGCGACGTGCCGAGATCAAGTTACAAAACGTCAGCGCCCAAGCGTAAAATCTCACATAACAGCCGCGACAGTGGGACATGTTCCGCCGACAGCGATCTGCGGCATGAAAGGAAACTCTTTACTTTTTGCGCGCTGCGGTTACGAATCAATCTGACGCGATCTGCGCACTCACCCGCGTAACGGCATCGCTTTGACCTTTTGCGATAAACATTTACTTAGCTTTGCAATTGCGTTGATGAGCTTTTTCTTCTCATATATAATGGCTAGAATTTTAAGAAAGTGTATGTTTAGCGCTCCTTTTACTTTTATACTAATGAACATTCTCATGAGAATGCGTTTGTCTGGCCATGTTACAGCCATTGGTGTCGATTCGGTTTTGCATTCTCTAAAACTAAACTAAGTTTGACAGGTGTAATAGTAATGCTATCCTTTTTTTACTTCGGTGGTTAGAAAGAGACAGCAATACCATTAGACCTGTCAAACTTAGTTTAGTTTTAGAGAATGCAAAACCGAATCGACACCATTATCAGTCTCTTCTTCGCATAATCTTGTTTCAGTTCTATACACTACTTCACTCACAAAAGTGACCATCAATCACTTTAACCACCAAGGCTTATTACCACTTATTACGGTTAAAAAGAGTGTAGGATCTTAATCAGATAATGCGTGTGACCCGGCGCATCAACGCATTAGGGTCATAATTGGTGTCGTGCGGCGTCGCTCATCGCGAACTTACCAATTGGATAATGTCGCGTAATTGCTGCTCCATGTCGTGTGATTTCACCGCAAGCACAGCGCCGGATGCGCGCATCCATCACCGTCTCAGCTAGAGTGCTTAATTGATTTTATGACACTCATAATCTTGATTGTTATAGAGGAAACCCTGTACGAGTGCCATTAAAATCCCACTAATCACTGAGCTCATGTGAGTTAACAACAACGACACGTCTGCCGGGTGGGTTACGTACGAGAGAGTATTATGTCATGATCGTACCGAGTGAGGGTGAAATGGAAATCGAACCTATGGGCACTATGGTTTTTACGGAGCAAGACAAACTTTCACTTAATGATACTAATCAAAACCGCAATCGCGTGCGTCGATCGGATAATAATGCAACGTATACAGCCACGGACTAAGCGAGCGCTCAGATATTTTCGAGTCAGTGTTGGTTTTTGAAGCATCCTTGATAAATCCATTTTGCAATTAAATCGGTAGACCTTACATGTGACTGAGTAAGAACCGCGTCGAAACGGTAGTCATGAATCAGTAAAATATAGTGGTGACTAGTGATGAGGCTAGCGAGGGCCGCTGCGCGTGAGGTCGTCACTAGCCGGCGAGCGGTCAAGTACACCACGTTCCGGATGAGCGGGTGTCGGGTTCAGGTGCGCGGATACACGCATCACACGCATTACGTAACTAAACATTACTTAATTATTTTGATGGTATTAAAAGGTTAAAAATCCAACAATTAAGCCCTGATAAGCTAATCGACAGCCCCAAACCCTAAAGAAGTGTTCGTAAAGTTAAATACTGCTACTGCAGTTTTTCTCAGATTCATGAATGGTAATGGTTTCATCATCAAGGCCGATCATTAAAAAGTGCGTTTATGTGTATTATTGTGCGTGTCTCTGGCTTAAGCTCATTACTCGCAAAACCAATAAAGCAGAAGCGCTATCGATAAGCAATAACAACACCGCGTGGCGTGACCGCTTTGTCCCGTCATACAAAAGGGAACTCTTCGGAGATGGGTAATAAAGTGTGAGCGCACAATTAGGCCGATGTAAGTCAACGGACCTAGAATTGACCATGATACTTGAAATAGGTGTGGTCGTCAACGGAGTCGCAAGAGATTAGACTGCCACAATCTAACACGCATAGTTAACAGGAACAAGCATTCAAAATCAACTGTAATTGACCCCGAAGTAAGAAATTACACGCAAAGTCCAAAGCACCTGGAACTGACCGTGAGGACGGCGCGGCGGTGACACGGTGGATAGCGTAATGAGGGTCGTCAACCGCGCAACCGAGCCAACAAACCGGACCGCAGCCTGTCACAAACAACTAATCCTAATCACTGCTGCCAATTAATCATCACGGATTGCGAGCTGCGATTGTTTGAGCCGGCTGGCGCTTTTGTATACGACGTGGGGTTTCTTTGAATGTTAGGATTAAGAAAATCAGTAGTTAAGTATGTCCGGCTAGTGCGTTTGAGTTTAACAAAGCTTTATCAGTACCCGTTAATGTACAATAAGTATTACCTACAACATTTGCAGTTGTATTTTTGCCTTCAATTTTATCCACACACACGCACTCTACAAAGTCAAAATAAGTTGATTGACATGGGTTCTACAAACTTTTATAAAGTTCTATAGACTTTATTACTTTACCAATGTTAAGTGAGTACCTACAGGCTATTTGTCTGCCACCAGAGTATAGATAATTTAACCCATACAAGTGCTGCGAGCAGCGTGAAAATGAGGTAGCTAGGCTAAGCTTCCTGGACTCAATCACTGCCCTGAGTATACAATTACACAATTTATTAAGTAAAAGGGCGTTCCTACGGCAATAACGCTCGGAAGTCGGAACCCATACAATTGTCGAGCTTAGTGGTTTTTATTTGGTACAACCTCCACCCTCGAGATTAAGGTTACCCCCAGCTACTTTTTGAAAGATAACTTCACGAAGAAAATTTGAAACAGGAAGTCAGCGGAAAATAAACGAGGGCTGGTGCTTGCTACTCATGCGAGTTGTTTCAAATGTCACGCGAACGGTGGAAGAATCGAAACTAGCTAATGTATTTTAGTGTTGGCCGGAGCGAGGAGCGCTTGCCCGATTTTCACTGCCGCCTGAGGGCGCGGGTACTGAGAGCGACACCCTTTACCTACCACACTCCACGGATCAAACTCAAAATAGAAAGCATTTATCACATCTTTATCTCTAACAACACAACTGGGTTTCGAATTAAACTAATCTATCAAAGTACGAAAGTTTCTTTAAATGTGTTGTAAAGCATGGAACGAAGACCTCATTCCGCATCATAATTAACTATACCATGCCGCGTTTTTAATAAGGCGGAATGAACCTAATCAGAATCGTTAACAATCCAGTGCCGTCAGCAATTGGCCGCTAGGTTCCCGTTGGAAATCATCGAGATAGCTGCAATCGGCAGCGAAACGTGGAACACAAGAGTTACGTCGCCCGCTAATGGAGTTCAATTAGGGCTCGGCCAAATATTCAGCGCGTGGTGGTTCGATTACTGATATTGTAATTAATGTGTTGGCAGGCACCTGCGTCCTCGGCGCGCGATACCATCGCACGCTCGACTCGAGCGAATACCTTGGCTTGCCTTCACATGCTTCTACAACAATTATGTTGAATATACATTTTTTTGGCGTTGTGTAGGTATTGGAAAAACATTATTTATATTACATTCATTATCATTATTACAACCTCGCGTACTGATTTAAATCTTTTAAAGGTTAGGTTTCCGGTTAGAGTTTGTAGAGTAGGTACTTTTTCTAAACTATATATCTACGAAATAAAATTTACTGGCCATCTGTGTTAACGATTTTTCTACAGAACATTAGGGAAAATTTATCACGGAAAAGCGGCAACCGGTGACAGGTGGAGTTAACGACGTTCGTAAATTCCGTTATCGAGTTGAATGAAAACTGGTTCGTCGAAATTTCAATGCCAGACGGTGGCAAAAGTAAAGTGATGCCGAGATGGCTCAAGAACGCCATTACACAACGTAATGAGATGAGACGAGACGATACGCAAACATCGCCGGCCAGCCTGCAGCGGCGGCGCGTCCGCCGCTCGCCGGCGTCGGGGGCCGCCGCAACACATGTCACCACGGTGGATACACAAGAACGACCTTCCAACAAATTGAATACGAGAAGCGTGATTACCCATTCATCTATTCCCTCATTTACATATACGTTGGAATGGAAACCCCCACATATTTGAGCAATTATTTAATGTAAAGCCAAACTGGTTTACACGATAAGAGCATTAGCTGCTATTGCTATGACAAATTTTTGGCAGAGAAATTACTATTTGTGTCCCCAATAATATTTCGGTATGAGTTACATTTCGATTTAACGTCCGCCCTTGGCGAGCCGGGTTCCACTCCAATATTCGCGCTCATGCAATGTGCATGAGAGGAACACCTGGTGCCGGAGCCCGGGAAATGAATTTATCTCGATAAGAACTAATAAAACCGCGGAACGAGTGCTCAGAAATACATTGACTTGTTTTGTTTGTTGATTACTCTATATTAACCTACATCTTATCTCGCTTTGATGTCAATTTTATAACAGCATACTTCAGAATTTTATAACAGGAATAGGAAAACATTAATAATCTCAATTAAATGATGATATCATGTTTAATAGAGAGTGATGAAACATTACATATCGCAACATCCTGCGCGGGCGGAAGTCACAAAGTGTCGCGAAACATGGAAACCCAATATATCTTCGAAATTATGATTTCGCTACAAGTAGGTATTCCTGGCGATGTCGATGGTGGCGCAGGACTTGGCTGCGCGACTAACGGCGGCACATAAAATGTCTATAAAATTATGTGAGGAAAAAGACGAGTCAGACGACGCGACGAATTAATTATACAATCTTTTTAGTGCTGGAACATTCACCGGACGCAGCGCGAAGTTCCGAGAGGAGGTCACCATCGGAATCACACTTGGGAAATTACACGCTGATATTTTCTCTTATAATTTTAAACGTGCTCAGAGTTGATTTGCGCTAGCACTCGAACCTTGACCAATAAAGGCGGAAATAAGTTTAAGACACAATAAATACGGTAATGTCACGTCTGTAAATAGTTCAATCAAAACATACTGTTTTTGCAATTCAATCATAATTACAGTAGCCCTTGGTGCTGAGTGCGGAAGCAATTTTAGTTGTTCCCACAGAAATGACAAGGTAAACTTAATCAGTGACAAAACAGTATTAAACTAACAACAATGTATGATACATTTGCATCTAGTGTACCTTATTAGTTAATTAGGTACCTACATTGTTTTGCTTTATTATTGAATAGCAATATAGTGATTATTTATTGGAGTCAGAAGACTAACTACTTAATGCTTATGTAACCTTTCCGTCCTGTCCTTTCTATAACATTTACTTCAACGTGTGGCAGACGCAAAACTTGTTATAAGAAATTCCATAACATTTTGAAGGGCCAGTAACATAGACGGTAGTCGGACATCCTAAGACAAGCAAGGGTAAACACTCCGTCGTGAGAATCTCATTCAAGGGTACTGAACGCAACGAGACGGCCGTCCTTTAAACAATACATTTACCTACTTGCATAAATTACCTTGCGTTGCGTAAATGTAGGCTTCTAGATTGGCCTGGGAGGCAATACTAAACAATGGGAACTGTTCTCAACAGCGATTGATGACAAACTTCTACTTTTGCGAAATGGTTAAAGTAACGCAGGTGATTCTCACGCAATCGTTAACCGAACGTATTGTACAATGTACATACAATTCTGTCATACATATTGTAACAGTCGCGTCGCTCAAAGGGAAACTAGGCTGCGTGCGGTCTACCTCACTCTACGCTACGGTTACAGGTAGGAGAGTAGGTATTCCTACCTACGTTATGGCGCAGTAGCATATAGTAGTATGTGCCAAACTTAGAGTTAAGTAAATTAGCATGACCAAGTGGTCTGCCCTGGTGTCGATGTTTTCCAGGCGGTCGAAAGCCGAAGACAAGGAGGGAGCCGTAAGTGTTTCCATCGTCATGCTAAATGATCTTTCAAATGAACGTATCTATGGCGCTGTCACTTAGAATAACTTCACCACAACTGTCTAGAAGTGCAATAACATGCTACCGTCATTGTGTACAAGATAACGGTGCATTGCACTTACTGCGACCGCGACGTGATTATCTCTTCATTTATCACGTTATCGGTATTGGCGGATCATCAGTCATTGATCAGTGATTTCATTCAAATTCTTGTGGCGAGTGATTAATATTACCGCTAAGTTGCCGGTTACGTATCAGTGACGCGAGGACAGATTGAGGTTCGGTTCGGAGAAACGACTGAGTGATTGACCCATCGATTCGAGATCGTGTGTAAAACACGAACGTGCTACGAGGAAAACGATTTCGGATCTAATAAGAAAAGTATCGCTGCCACTGGTTCCATGTAGGTACAGCTACATAACATATATTGTAAAGAAGGGTAATTCGACGAAGAAGGGCCACAAAAAGGCTATAGCGACTGGATCTACTACTATACCGGTGTTAGAAACACAATCGCATGAGAGAAACAGATACCTACCGCGCCGGTCGTAGCCTCTGTGTAACACAAACTAGGTCTAGGTACCCGGTTAATCACCACACGGCCAACATTATTGGAATGAGGACACTTTCATATTGAGCAAAGTAAATAATATTTAGGTATCGACATGTCGGTGTTAGTTGCCGTGAACTACTTACCCGGCCCGGAAACAGTTGATCACACATTGATGTGGATTAGTTTGTAGGAATTACGATATCGGTGCTAAAACATGCATGACATTGATTTGACTAGTAATAGGCCCCGTTATTCATCAAGATCGTGCTTATGACGAATGATACAAAAACTTTTGACAATAACAAAAGTGGCTCGTTATGAAGTACCTATGTAGATACTTAAATAAAGTGATAGAATGTGACGATGAGGTCGAGGACACAGCACGCTTGCCTAAAACATACCGTACTCGTCTGACGCCTCGAACACGCACGAGGAGTATAACTCGAGGCGAAGGTATGTTCCTACCAGCTCGGAAGGCTTCGCTCCCACAATTATAACCTTTGAAGCGATTAAGCGTTTATCAGCGTCAGGAAGCCAACCATGAAATATAATTTCGAAATTTCGTGCCATTCGTACATTGAAACACATACGTTCCACAAGACGTTTCGTTCGTACTGAGCCCTACCATGAAGTGGTTGGATCAAGCGGAATCATGCTACTTTGGCAGCAGTTTTTTTTTTTTTGTAATTTTCACCTTTTCGTTTCAACCTGAAGTTTCGGAAAGACATTGCCGCTGGCGCTGCATCTCGGCTGGCGGAGCGGAAAAGCATAGAGGGAGGATAGAGTGCGGGACAGGTGCCCTTCAGCTAGTGTGGTAGTGGACTGACCATCTTGGCGAGCATGGTGTCCATCTGCGGCTGGTGCGAGGCGGCGAGCAGCGCGCGGATGCGGGCCGCGTTGGCGACGCACTGCGCCATGCAGCGCTGCAGCGCGGCCGCCTGCCGCACCAGCGCGGCGCTGAGCGGCGCCTCCCCCGCGCCCGCGCCCCCGCCCCCGCCGCGCAGCACGGACTCCAGCACGTGCGCGTGCGACGACACGTACTCGAGGCAGCGCCGCAGCTCCACCGCCTCGCGCCGCTGCCGGTCTGCACGCACCACGCACCAACGACATTTTATAATAATAAGATTTACTAACGACGGAACGGATACGGTATTTGCGTTTGTTTTGTTTGTTTAGTTGTCTGTTTGTGCAAATCCAGGTTGCCATTTTACTTCAAAACTACTAGTCCGATTATATGATGCAGTTTTCAGTTATATGCAATTGAGTTGCAAACGAGCAGATGGGATGGCCCGCCTGATGGAAAGCGGAAATATAATAAAAATATTAACAAAAATTCTTAGTCGTTCACTTTAGGTGGTGAAACGAAAATTTATTATGAAGGTTTAGGAATTGATTGAGTGTAGCAACACCCCTAAAAGATCACTATCGTGTTTGTCTGGCTGGCAGAGCTTTCTCTCTGGATCTACTGTAGAGTTAGATGAGTTTAGACGACCCAACCATGAGCATAATATAGTGTAAACAAATTAATTACGATTTAATGGCTTCACAGGGTTAACATAGGTATAGGACACATATAGGAGGTAGGTTAAGAAATTTAGGAGGGTGTTTTAAGAAAGTTTAAAAATATATATTTCATGTGTATTAAGTGGGAGATCTCATTATAAATTATGCAAATTTATCTCTCATAATTTTAAAATTAATATGTAGTTTAAAATTAAAATGATATGAATATATATATGACCAAAATGGAAAATTAAAATAGAATGGTTACCACATGGAAGTTGAACAATTTCTCTTCTAAATGTTTAGCCTTGACCTAATTAAAATTAAGCTGTAATCATTTTGTTCCTTTTATATCTAACTTTAGTGGTAGATAAATAGGAAAAATATTGCCCCCTCATAGCAAATTTTACTCAGCATTGTTGGACTGAGAAGAAGAAATATTTTGTATCAACATCATTATCAGCCTTTGACGTTCCCACTGCTGGGACTCTGGTCTTCTCTCAGAGTTTTGTATGTATTTAAAGATTAATTATTACAGTTTCCTGTATCCTGCAGGACCTTGGAAGAATTTTTGACCGGATAAAAAAAGAGAAATATAATCTTATGTGTTAGTGCAGCATACAAGCTATCTCTATTCCAAAATTGAGTTTAGCTACAATACTTCCCATTACAATCGGCTCATTCTCTTTAAACCATAATTGATTTTCTTCACTTCAGTTTTGTAAAACCAAGCCTGTCCTTATTTCACAACTTTTACTCAATATGCTTTATTTGCATGCTTTTTAGCTATCTCCCTAGATGCTACCCAGTTTATTTTTCGACAGTTTTGCGAATATACGAGAGAGATATTCGAGAGAAGACAGCAAATATAAACCGATTTTTTTTTTTAATTTTAATATTACATAGAAAATTTCCAGAAGTACATACCTAAAAACTTTTGATACCATTTATTTTATTTAGATTATGTTATGTACCTACAAGATTTTTATAAAATTTATTTCGCTCTGTTTAAATTTATAGATTCATTCTGTAACTTGCTTTGAGTTGATGTTGATAAATTTACTTTTACAATTACAAATGCAACGGTCAAAACAAAAACGCGGCAAACATTTAGCTAATGCACAGACGAGATTACTAACCATGAAAATCATAGATCCTCTGCGACCTCCTCATGTACTTCTCCTCCTGGAGCTGGCGATCAGCCTGCGCTTGTCGCTCACGCGTCTCCAGCACCTCCAAGAACGAGGAAAACAAAGATTTCCTCTCGCTAGGGCTCGTAACGGTTTCTTGCATTTTTATAACTACAATCTCTATGATCTATATCGGATTCGTTACTACTCGTTGAAGTGCTTCGAAAAAATACAAGTTTTATTTAATAAATAAAATAAATCGTTAGAACTTGTAAAATAAATCGAACTCAAATTCAAAAATACACAACCATCTCCTTCGCTTTGCTGACATCTACTCAAGCTCAAGTCAAATCAAAAAGTCAAAGCAAAATAAATTAAAAGTGGCAATAAAAGTATCATCCCCGTCCATAGATTAAGTAGACTATATACTACGTATAGATGGAAATCACCCATAGAACGACACAATCGTTAGAGAAGTGAACGAAATGACCTGCGCCAGATGAAGGTTACTATGGAGTATTCTGTGACGATAGTGCTTGAAACGTCAGGCGGCAAATATCGATATCGATCTGTAGTGATGGGACATTTAAACCCAACCCACTATCGATAACCCATTCCATTTCCTATTTTATGTTTTCAATAGCTTAAGGTTTTTAAATAATGAAACTCAGTTTTAATATTTAAATTTATATTCAGATAAATAATACTACCACTTCGATTCGGAACTTTACAATTTCTTCAATCAAATCAAATTAAGTTGGGGTTTATATAAAATTTTAATTGTTCGATATATATAATCCAAATCCAAGAAATTAGAATGGGCAAGTGCCTTTCTTGAACTAGCTACTTACAACTATTACAGCAATCAAATTAATATTAGGTACTATACAAAATTGAATTAACAATTTGATTATAATACAAATCTAAAGAAATTATACACAGAATGGCCATGTACCTATATTAAATAAGCTCCTTATTAATTATACATCAATCAAATTAAGATTAGGTATGTACCATACAAGATTTAATTAACTGTCTGATAAATATATGTAATACAAATCCAAGAAAATGACACATAGAATAGGCACATGCCATCATACAAATTTGTACTTACAACAGCTATACATCAATCAAATTAGGTACTATACAATATTGAACAATCTGATATACAGTGCAAATCCTAACAAATTACATAATATATTATTATACACAGTATGGGCATGTACCTATATTAAACAAGCTACATAGAATTATACATTGATTCATCGTTATAAACCGAATATAACTAATAAATAATAATATAATTGACTATCGGGTTGGGTGTAGTAACTGGGACCAGGCATTTCAAGATTTTGTGAATATGGTGGGTAAAATATGCTGCAGTACAAAAAAATTAAAAAAATACCAAACCCGATACCAGCTGGATACATATTGGCCACATTGACATTCATGTTAGGCTCTATATCTATGTTCAATACAAAATCTCTGTTTTTATTTTTCTATTTCTATAAATGATAGGTATTACTTACTCAAGAGTCCTGGTTTCAATTTCTTTTGGTCCAAATAGGGTTGGGTGACTCACAAGCAGTCTTCTCCTCTTCGTAAGATATTTTTCCTCGAATTGATGGCCACATAATTATTGTTGGAGCATTTACATCAGCTATATATTGACTATGTGGCTGTACCAAGTCCAACTAAATTTTCCTCTGGTCTCGAGAGCCAAAAAAGCACGAGTTGATTGTTCAGCTGCAATCAGCAATGCAGCGCGAGCGAGACTGCGAGAAGACATTATTATTTTAAAACAAACATAACCTAAATGTAATAAATTATTCTGTAACCTAACAAGATGCTATTTCATGTAATTTGTCGGCACAGGCTTAGCTCTACTTACGTTTTTGTCTGTTAGCAGTTGTTGATTGATGATACAGGTTTTTAACCTTGTGATCCTTGTCATTATAGAAATGATATGTAAGATAAAATTTAATGTAATTCTAAAGAGCAACGGTTTTAATTTCAAGTACCTAGTTTTTGTTTCTTCGTTAATCGCTTCGCAACTTTCGCAAGCAATCAAAGTGAAAAAGAGAAATTGACGAAACTGTGCGGGACCGGGAAAATATGGCGGGCGTTATTTCACAAAAAGTAAAAAAACACAAACAAAACTTCGTCTGATAGATTATAAATAATGAATTACTGAATGAAATTGAATGAATGAAGCCTGTTCAAAGTGTTCATGTTCACCAATCTCATCTGGCGCAGGTCACTTCTAAGAGCATAAACGATGTTCTGTGATTACCTGCCGTGTCCCCGTCTATCGAATCATTGCAGAACCACAGACGAAAAAGCCAGAACTGCCACAGAGCAAAAAACATATAACTATACTCTATGGTTGTATTTTATTGGTTAAATAACAGAGAAATGTATTCTATTGGTTAAACTTGCGTCGAGAAAAATGAGTGATATTTTCTACGCTGAAGTTGGTAAATGAAAACGAAGCAATGATGTTTATAAATTGAATTAAATTTTTAATCTGTGCTGTGAAAGTGGCGAAGCGGCTGTCAAATAATTTTGTGGTGGAAATTCGCGAATTTGTATTATATTTTACACTAAAACGATAAAATGGCCCGTGAAAGCAGCGCAGGTTTCGACAGGCATATTACTATCTTTTCTCCTGAAGGAAGGCTTTACCAAGTCGGTGAGTAAACTCAAACATAAAGATGTTTTCGAAGAGGTAACCAACACGTTAATCTGCAAATTATTCTATATTTTACAAACTACACAGTATTAAAGGCAAAACAGTATTATCTAAACGTGTAATAATGGTGTGTTTCACCAACTTTATGAACCCTAATCAATATATTTAAAATGAAAAATGTAAAGTCATCGTATCTTCTTTTCTGCTACATTACGCCGATGCCAAGTGACAGTATACAAAAGGTATTTGAACTTTATCTACAACTAAACTTGTAGAATATGCACTGAAAGCAATAAACCAAGGCGGGCTCACGTCGGTGGCGCTCCGCGGCACGGACACGGCAGTGGTGGCGGCGCAGCGGAAGGTGCCGGACCGCCTGCTCGACCCAGCCTCCGTCACGCACCTGTTCCGTCTCACCAACCGCATTGGCTGTGTCATGACTGGCATGATTGGTAAGATTTATTAAACAGCAATTATTAATTAGTAACTAAGATCCTACTTAACTTACTAAATTCCTATCCTATTACTACTAGTTACTTAATTCAATGGGTTGATCATCTTGATGATGATGAATTATAGCTTTTTGAATGGTGCCTAAAATTCAAGTATACATTAGTGTCATTCTTTTTCCTGTAGCTGACAGTAAATCTCAAGTGCAGCGAGCTCGATATGAAGCTGCCAACTGGCAGTACAAGTACGGCACTGAGATCCCGGTGCACATCCTGTGTCGCCGCATTGCCGACATCTCACAGGTCTATACGCAAAATGCTGAGATGCGCCCTCTAGGATGCAGTAAGTACAACCTAGCAACATTTTTGATAGTTAAAATGCTGTTACATCTGATAAATCGTGATGTCTTGGATTCACTTTCCTTTTTTAATCCATTATCTCTAGTAGTGTCCTTAGTTGTCCCACCCTTCAAAATGATTTAAAGATAGGGATTAGTTAAATGTACAACCAGAATGTATGAGGGATTAAAGATGTGAGATTGTTGTAAACACATCACACCATATTGTGTGTATGATTCAGTAAGTGGTGTGATGGCATGTCTGCAGGCATGATGCTGATCTCACACGATGAGGAGAGCGGGCCGTGCGTGTACAAGACCGACCCCTCCGGGTACTACTGCTCGTACAAGGCGGTGTCGGCCGGAGCCAAGGCCACTGACGCTAATGCCTATTTGGAGAAGAAGGTATGGTGCCCTAAAAACTATCAGAGTGCTGAGCGACATAGAGCGCACACACACTTCCAGGTTCCTAGTGATTGGCTGACACCTACTGTCACATGATACATTTTAAAACTGATTATCCTCAGTTGTTGTGTTGTGTTCTGTTCACCCATCATCATCCTATGTTTGTCAATGTTTGGCACCAAGAAAATTACCTACCGGGCGTTTCTTGCCTCTTCTTTTGCCAGCATAAGGAGGTTAGAACAGGCGTAGCTAGTCTTAAGTTTAACATCTTAAAGTTATCATTTATTATGTATCCTATTCAAACTCAAACTCAAACTCAAAAATATGTTTATTCAATAGGATACATTGTGATCACTTTAAAACGTCAACTTAAAACTAGCTACGCCTGTTCCAACCTCCTTACGCCGGCAAAAGAACAGGCAAGAAACGCCCGGCAGGTAATTTTTTTGGCGCGATCACATTGACAATTTTATTCTTATTACTAATTGATTGAATTGGAGCAAGTTCACTAAAATCCCAAGCTTTTTTTTGTCATCTAATAGTCCGATATTTTTTATTTAGCTTTACTAATAAGAAGATTTCTCTTGTTTGGTTGTACACATTGGGATATGGGAACATGAATATTAACGAGTTGCGGGATCACAACCAAAGCAGACCAGACCCCACAAGCAGCACCCGTTCACGAGTTGAATAAAGCTAAATTGAATTGACACTTTCCACACTATGGAACTACATTTTGATTTAGCGTTGGCTATGTTTCACTGCACTGATAAATCCTGGGGGATCCTCCGAGCAGGTGAAATCGTGAGAAACAGCTAGATTTAATTGTTTTCTTAACTTATTACTAATTTACATAATTATGTAGCTCCTATTAGTAAAGCAAGGTATATTTGTTTCCAGCTGAAGAAGCGATCGGAGCTGTCGTCGGACGAGGCGGTGCAGCTCGCCATCTCGTGTCTGTCGCAGGTGCTGTGCGTCGACTTCAAGTCCTCCGAAATTGAGATCGGGATTGTCACCAAGGACAATCCTAACTTCTAGTGAGTACTGCCAAAGTTACCATTGCAGCGTCTCATGCTGACAACTAAAACGACATCTTGTTCGATGGAGCTTGTTCGACGGTAAACAACCAAAACAGTCATGCTCACGAAAGTGACTTTGCTTGCAGCGGCGTCATGTGTCGGGTCGCCCTCTTCCCTCTCATATGGTCGAGGAGAGCGATGGCTGGCACATGCGTCAACTCGTGAACGGGTGCTGCTTGTGGGGTCTGGTCTGCTTTGGTTGTAATCCCGCAACTCGTTAATATTCATGTTCCCATATCCCAATGTGTACAATCAAACAAGAGAAATCTTATTAGTAAAGCTAATTAAAAAATATCGGACTATTAGATGGCAAAAAAAGCTTGGGATTTTAGTGAACTTGCTCCAATTCAATCAATTAGTAATAAGAATAAAATTGTCAATGTGATCGCGCCAAAAAAATTACCTGCCGGGCGTTTCTTGCCTGTTCTTTTGCTGGCGTAAGGAGGTTGGAACATGCGTAGCTAGTTTTAAGTTGACGTTTTAAAGTGATCACAATGTATCCTATTGAATAAACATTATTGAATTTTGAATTTTGAGCTTATCAAGTGTATTAGAAACTGCTTGAGAGTAGTTGACTTAAAACTGAAACTTTTCTATTTTAACTATCTCATAGAAGAGCAATGTAGATTTTTAGCTAATATTGTATTTGAGATCACGGAGCTTTCTCGAATACAAATGTATAATGAGAGAGAGTAACTTGTAAGACTCTAAAAGCGGTTCAAAGTGTTGCAGTGTTTGATAGCTGCGCTTTGTTTGCAGCGTGCTGCCGGAGAACGAGATCGACAGGCACCTGACCGCCATCGCCGAGAAAGATTAAATCATAATTATAATGTACTATTTTTAATAAACATCCGTCACGGTTCCGAGTTTTTTAATGGTAGTTTTTATTTCGAGCTCCACACGTCGTCCCGATCATTTAAAAATTAAGCCTACACTACGACAAGGGGAAGGAAATTATCTAAATCAGGAGCTGGCTACTGCTGTTGAACACCGGAGGCATCTCTCCAACCACTCTCGCGAAGTCAGGCAGCGTGCAGCAGAAGGTGAGGCCGAGCAGCGGGCGCTCGTAGTTGCGGTGCCGCAGCGCGTCCTGCAGCCACGGCAGCCGCGCGCACGCGCTCTCGCAGAACACGGCGCCGCGCACCTCGCTCACCAGCACGAACGGGTCGTTGAGCACCACCAGCGCCGCGCCGCGCCCGTCCGCGCCCACCAGCGCCGCCCACACGTACCGCGGCACCGGGAACCGGCCGCCGCGCAGCAGCAGCGCGCGCCCGCCCAGCGCCGCCGTGCCGTGCGTGCCGGCCAGCAGCTGCAGCCCCGCGCGCCGCCGCAGCAGGCGCGCCGCGTCCGCCTGCACGTGCCGCAGGTTGCCCTCCGCCACGCTGCGCCACACGGCCGCGCGCGCCGACACCAGCCGCGCCGCGCCCGCCTCCGCCGCCGCCAGGTACCGCGCGCTCAGCAGCGGCGCCGACGTCAGCTCCTGCGCGCCGAACGAGAACTCGTCGTGCTTGAACAGCTCGCGCACGCGCCGGTTGAGCCGCGCCTCGTCGCCGTACAGCCGCTCGGCCGCCAGCCGCGTGCTCGCGTCGAACATGTGGTTGAAGTTGCCGAGCAGGCTGAGCGGCGCGCCCGCCTCCTCGTGCGGCGGCAGCGCGAGCGGCGCGGCGGCCGTGCGCAGCCGCACGACGATCGCGCGGTCCGCGTCGAAGCACAGCGTGGCGAGGTGCCTTGCGCCGCCGCCCGCGCCGCGCACCACGTACGCGCGGCCCTGCAGCGGCGGCGCGCAGTGCTCCACCTGCCGAGACGGCCCGATGACGCTCCGAGACCGAGTCGCGCCGCTCCGACCGGGGCCGTGCGCACCTGGTGCTCGACGTCCTCGAACACGCTCTCCTGGCAGCCGAGGTCGAGCAGGTGCCGCAGCTGCAGGTCGTGCCGCACGCGCAGGCGGCCGCCCTCGCAGACGGCGCGCAGGGCGGCGCGGTGCGGGTACAGCAGGAAGGCGCCGGCGCCGCAGGACAGCGCCAGCTCCTCCCCGTGCGCGGCCTCCAGCGCGCCGCCCTCTCCCGCCGCGTGCTGTGACGTCACCATCGGCATGTTGTCCGGCAAGCACTCCTCGCACTCCAGCTCGATGCGGCACGCTGCAACGCGCACCTCTCTCTGTGTAGAACCTCCAAGAAACGAGACTTTTATACACATTGCAAACGCACGCGCAACCTCGTGGCCTACCTTCCTTCGATGTAACTCACTGCCTTACGTTGTTGTCATTTAGGACGCTGTTGAAAGAAATAGTTGCCCCTGATGGTCATCCGTGTTGAACTGTAGCTTCAACGGGATTATTGTTATAAGTTCTGTATTGATACTTACGATCAGAAAACTCCGCCGCTTGAAAACAAAGCACCACAAACGCAAACCTGAGTAGGACGCACGCCATGTTGACGGCGCGACGCACGGGACCAGACTGATAAGTCGACTGCGCCCTTTGACTCCGCCACCGAGATAACGTTCTAACAAAGACAATAACAATGTTGTTGTTTGTTGATCTATTTACTATTATCCCTTGTTCGCGAAGTTTTAATCTTACGCGTTCTTTTTGTCACAAAAACGCTGATACTTTTAAGGAGAGTGAATTTGCAAATCAAATTTGTGAATTTCAAATACCTATCAGTTTTCCTGCTGTAACGGTATCTTCACTTCATGCTACCTGAGAAACAAAACATACAGCTTCAAGGAAAGATCCTAAATGACGCTATAACTGGAAACCTAGAAGTAGACCTTCATAATGCTCTTGCTATACTGAATGACTGACATAATATCATCTTCTCAACAGCTGATCTACAATTTAGTTCACAGGGGATGGAAATGAAAGTCTACGAGTTACGATAGGTCGTTTATTATGAACATAATATACAATGCCGATGTTTATTTTATAAAAGCAAGTAAAAACGCCGAGACACAATCACCGTACGATAAAATAGTAATTTATTTATTCATCAACGTACATCATTACGAATAATTATTATTATTACTTAAAGAGTATAATAATATACTTATTTTACCTACGTCACTGGTACAGCTCTCGCTAAATAACTCCACTTGATGAGTTCTATCTATGTCGGATGAGTTGCCTATAAGTGTTGCGTCGGCGAATGTTGTTTAGAAAGAGCTGTATCAGAGGCACTGCCACTTGAGCAGTGAGCAAAGTATGTAAATGAACTCTTATATTATTTAGTAACAAGTCCGAGCGCGCCTCCGCCGACTAGTCGTTGAACAAGTTGCGGGAGACACCTTGTCGGCAGGCCGGCGGGCCCTCGGACTACATGTACAAACAATATAACGTGAGCAACGTATAAATGCGCAGTGTGGAGCGACGCACGCGCCTACCTCCGCTATTGCTTACGATATGTAAAGCGCTAACACGAGCCTACCTAAGACAATAAAATGAAAGCTATTTTAATATATATTCATTAGCTAAACAACAAAATGAGTGAACACATAATAATTAAATTATAAAACTTGTGGCTAAGCGCTAATCTAAACAAACAAATAATAATTCAAATTTACACGGAATCGTAATAATCTTCAAGGTTGTAAATTATTTATTAAATGTAGAGTTCTCTAAGAACAAAATTTTAGCTGTCACTCAGTTTTACATTTTACAGCAGGGTAACGTTTGACCACAAGTCACCTGATGCTGAGTGACGATATGGTCGAAAGTGACACCATGCTACACCTGGATGTGGAACTGGCTCACAAGTGAGTCTGTCGGAACGCACCGATAGCACTAGATAATGTCCTATTGTTTCAAGATTATCTTCACCGTAAGCTCAAGCTCATTGCAGGATGGAACGCACGAGTGATGGGTCGCGAGTGGACATCACTACCACTGCGATATGGACAAAATGTAATGCAACATAAAACTGTTAAAATATTAACGACGCGTGACGCGATCCATGTCAAGCAAAAGCACCTAACTATCAGCTAACCTGCAGATTGTGTGATAGTTAAACTTAACAAACTAATGATCCACCAATGAACTGCGTGAATACAAAACTGATCAGTAATTGACTAAGGTATTAAAACAGTAAATCTCGAAAACCTTGATGTAGATACATATTGTTGCGTTAATGTTTTATTGCACTTAAGTATTCATCAGACTTATATCGTCGATCCTCATTACACCGTCGTCCACGGTGTCGCTCATTCGCCGGCGCGGGCGGCCCTACTGTACTCTCATACAGACACTAAACTCTTATTCAACTATGAATTCGATTACAAATAAATAGTGCTATAGCAAAGACCCTATCCGCGAAATTAGTTTGAATTTTGGTGCCTTGATCACATTTTATTAAAAACTTAAATACATTTGCCTGAAACTTGATCAGGACTACTATGTCCCCAGACTCCCAAGTTCGCACATCGACTGCTTTACAAAGTGCATGGTAGTACATTCGGAAGCATAATGAATCATACATTACTGAACTTTATGCAGATAGCAAACTAGATTGACACCTGCTACGAGAGGTGTTCCTTTATATGCTCTCATTTACTTCAACATCACGATCACGACTAGACGAGACGGAGCATGTTAGAATTTCATTAAACAATTTATTGATCAATGGAACAATCACCACTAACCCAAACTACGATATGAAACCCCACCGCTATCATTAATGTGTTTATGGAAAATAATGAATTTCCTGAATGTGGCGATATCCATTGAATTCGTCAAGTAATTATTTTTTAAATTACTTTTCCCCCGCCTTATCCTTACTCATAATAGGTATTTCCGAGCTTCCTGCTCGACTGGACAAATCAAGCGTGTCTACGGCACGATAATATAGTAATACATACATCAACGTGTTATAATTAATGTTTAGTTTAAATTTTGCTACATAAAATCGTATTCACATGATCAAATTATGATTTGGAGAAATTAAATCGTTATCTGTATTATCAAACATGCTGTTTTAGCAATGATGTAAATGTCACATACGTTTGATTTGTAAACGGAAGCATTCTCACCTCTTTTTTTAAGTACAGGATACATTAGCATAACATTTAATTAGGGCGTTGCGGCGGGGGCGGGGCGGGGCGGCTGGCGGCGCCTAGGTGGCGCAGCAGGCGCGCGTGGGCGGCGCCCTGGAGGGCCGGCGCTCCACGGCGATGCGCGCGTGGTCCGCGTCGGCCTCGCGGCCCGCTGTCTTGTCCAGGATGGCCTCCGCCAGCTCCGAGAAGGCGCGGTCGATGTTGATGTTCGCCTTCGCCGACGTCTCCATGAAGCGGATGCCGTGCTCGCGCGCTATCTGTACCGCCGCCGGGACCAAGCAAACATTAAATGACTTTTATACAATACTGTGGCCCTAGTGTGAGTTTTTGCGAGACGTCTATAGCGAGCGCGTACACTTTTTTTTTGTATGCTCAGTGAACATTTCTCCATACAAAAAGAGTTTACGCACTCGCGGTCTACCGCTGACGCTGCTCTAGCATTGAGGTCTTAGAAAAACTTACACCAGGGACACTAGAGAACGTAACGTCAAAATGGTATGAAAAGGCATCAAATTTTATTATCCAACAACCTTTATGTTATGGTAACTTGTTAACATAAAAGCCAGAAGCTATTCCCCCCCTGCATTAACTGTTTAGGGTGGTCGCGGTGAATACCAGATGTATAATGTTTTTCCTTTGTTTAGTCAGATTCAAGTAGAGTTTATCAAACATTATACAAACATTCCCAAAGTAGGTATATAATATGAATATTAATAGCAAAACAGTAGCGTATCGGGAGTACAGTGAGTCATGTTATCTTCGCCCGACAGTATGGCTTGGTTTACTTGAAATGACTACGACTGTTGACCTTCCATTAACACATTTTCACAAAGATTCAGCAAATACTGACTTAGCATTTAGGTATGACAAAGGAATGTTTCTGTTTCAATAGCAGTTTGCATTTCTTAACACATGCTGAAATTTTTATATTGATTGAAAAGAACTCTAGATGCATGTAAAAAATTCTTAATTAGTGATTTTGTTTCATAACATGTGTGGTGTAAATGTCCAGCAGTGGGTCCGTGTATGATAACAACAACTATCTAATGGTGTGCTTACAAATAAGACTTAACGTTTGAACTTCTCAGTAATAATACATTTTTCCCCTATTATGTGAGTTGTACACATTTTAATAAAATAAATATAAATGGCACTTGTTCTTGTTTATTATTACTATGATGTACTATAGTAATCTGAGAGTAAAATGGGAACAGGAATGGAATATGAATGATTACACAATACAAAATAGCACTGACCGCCTCGCCTCGCTCCTTGCTGACTACTCGCTTCTCATCCATGTCGCACTTATTGCCGAGAATCATCTTCTCTACATCTTCATTAGCATGCTGGAATGTAAACAATCATGTTTAAGTTTTCTGCAGATTCTGCTTGCATTTTAGTAACAACAAAAACAACAAGTGTCTGGCCATATCTTTAATTTAATTTGGCCCCATTCTGTATTTGTTGGCATCATATTAAAACACTAGCTGTTCCCTGCGGTATCACCCGCCTGGGCTACAGCTTTATGCATGCAAAGTCTCAGCCTGATCGGTTTAAAATTGACAAAGTTTCATACAAACTTTGATCCCCTATTAAATTTTATCCCTTTTGGGGGTAGAATTAATCAAAATCCTTTCTTAGCGGATGCCTACGTCATAACATCTACCTCTAACTACATGCCAAATTTCAGCCCGATCCGTCCAGTGGTTTGGGCTGTGCGTTGATAGATCACTAAGTCAGTCAGTCACCTTTGAGTTATTATAATTTAGATGTCCAAAAACAAGCTTAACCTAAAAAAGTTTTCTCTTAGCACACCCTTGAGAAAAGAGAACCGTCTAATATTGCAGTGAGTAGGTTGAAACCTACCACTCCATCAGTGTAAGAAATGTTTAAGTTTAAATGTAACCTAATGTTATATATGAGGAGCCTCTGCTACCATATTAAACTAAATTAAATACTGTTGGAATTTGGTGACGAACGTTTTATTTTGCAAAGGAATGACAAGCACTGAAATAACAAAAAACAGTTGCTATGTAGAAACCTACATAGTCACATTATCTATGACACTCCCCCTCACGATGATCCTGGGCACAGGTCTGAGTGATTCCAATCATCCTGAGCAGTCTCACCAACTTTGGCTGTGTATTCGGCCTCTGCCGTTGATATAGCCACAACTCTTTGCTTCTTTGTTTCGTAACTGACTAGACCACCCCCGTACATAAAAATGTAACCAGTATATGATCAACGGTCAACGGTACAAGCCGCCCAATCTGCATCGGCCATGCCCACAAGTCCTTGTCCTGTCTTTTTAAATGTTATGCAGGCATTCTTTGTTCCCTTTAGGTAACGTATTACTCTTTTCGCCGCTAGCCAATGACTTTTCCCGTAACAAGTGTTGTACTGGCTTAAATAACTGACAGCGAACATAATATCAGGTTTTGTCGCTACAGCCAAGTACATCAATGATCCGATGAGTTTCTGATATGGGTAATCGGCCATTTCTTCTGCCTTATCATTTTTCTCTAATTTAAGAGCTAGCTCCATGGGTGTAGACACCGGCTTACATTCTTCCATGTTAAACTTCTCCGTCAAATTGTCAATATATGTTTCTTGTGACAGTGTCATCTCTCCCCCTACATGGGAGAATTTGATTCCCAAACAATGATGGAGCGGTCCCATATCTCTCAACTCAAATGCTTTTTGCAATCTGGTCTTCACTTCTTTGAGCAATTTTTCTGTATTATATGCAATTACCAGATCATCGACATATATGTTTGCGAAGAGTTTTTCTCCCCCTTTCTCTGATATATACAAGCAAGGATCTGCTGTTGCATTTTTAAATCCAATTTCCAACAACTTTTGATGCAATTTTAAAAACCATTGCCGTCCCGCTTGTTTTAGCCCATATATGGCTTTACTAATTTACATATGCCATTGTTTTTGTATATATTTATGTCTACTAGCATTTGTCTAGCTTTCTTCACAATTTCTTTGTCTTTTCCTCTTGATATTACAATTTTTAAGTGTTTTTCTATATTTTTTGGCTTTTTCATATTTTAAGTATTCATTATTTTCCATGTTTTCATTTGGCAAAAATATAACTTCTATTTCATCTTTACGAACTTTATCGTCTTGATTTTGTTCCTTACTTTCATTATAAAACATTTTGTCCAACACCTTGACATCTCTGCTTATCATTACCTTCCCCGTACTTGGGTTGAAGATGCGAAATGCCTTACTGTTCTCCGAGTATCCAACAAATACTCCGGCAGTTGCTCTGGCTTCGAATTTTCCTTTTGGCTTTCCTTTATTTAGGACAAAAGCTTTGGTCCCAAATATGTGAAGATGCCTCACAGAAGGGATTCGTTGCACCCATTTCTCAAATGGCGTCACATTATTAATGCTGCTGCAAGGACTACGGTTAGCCAAGTAGTTAGCTGTACTTACAGCTTCAGCCCAAAAACCTTCTTTTGTATTGGCATCAATTAACATACATCTAGCTTTCTCTAGCAATGTCCTGTTTTTTCTCTCTGCCAACCCATTTTGCTCTGGCGTATAAGGTGCTGACAACCTCCTTTTTATTCCGTTTTCTTTGAGGTATTTATCAAATTCATTATTGATATACTCCTTTCCATTATCACTTTGTAAGCATTGTATACTTTTATTCGTGAACCTCTCAGCTTCATTTTTAAATTCCTTGAATTTTACTAGAGCTTCATCTTTAGTTTTCATCATATACACCCTTGTATATCTTGAATAATCATCCGTAAACGTTATGAAGTATTTGGCACCTCCATTTGACGGTTGTTTCATCGGACCACATACGTCAGTATGCACTATTTCTAATCTTTCATTGGTCCGGTTCTCATTTTTAGCTTCATTAAATGGCAGTTTTGTTGCTTTGCCTTTTGCACAAACATCACAGTCTCGAACTGAATCTCCTTTATTGAAATCTAGGCCTTCCATGCTTTTCTTATCAAAAGCTATGCGCATATGTCCTTCATTGAGATGTCCTAGCTTTCTGTGCCATTCTAGCATTTTATTCTTTTTGCAAATACTTGCCTTTTCTGTCATGGTCTCTTTTCCTTTTTCTTTACTGTCAAATGCGTTTAGACACATCTCTTCTGACTGTTGACAATATCGCGAAGAATTCGCATCGCTTTTGTTATTTCGGTCCACTTTCGACCAACATTCATTTGCTTTATGCCCTTTCTTTTTACATTTGAAACATTCCACGATTGTTCTTTTGTTTTTTCCTTTTTGTTTGCTGTATAAAGCTTCTTGTTCTGGTTCGATGGTACCAGCAACATTGTTTTTTCTAGCTTCTGCTTCTTCTATTATTTTTATCTTTAATATTTCAGGATCTGGCAGATTATCTCTTGTTTCAATAGCAATGCGGAAATTTTCGAATGATTGAGGTAGACTGTAGAGCATCATGATGCTGAGTAATTCCTTGTTGATAACTATATCCATATCGCCCAATTTATCTACAATATCAATGAATTTATTCAAATGGTCAACTATGTTTTCGTTATCTTTCATCTTCCTCAGTATCAACTCTTTTAACAGACTCGCCTTCCGCGCAGGACCTTTACTGTTGTAAATTTTTTCTAAGGTATCCCACACTTCTTTACTGCTTTTACAATTTTTAACTTGCCTCAACTCACTTGGGGCTATTATCAAAAATAGTTCCGCCAACGCCAGTCCATCTTTTTCTAGATATTTATTTAATTCGTCACCATCTCCTTCTGGCTTTTTTATACTTCCAGACACGTATCCCCACAGACCGTACTTGAGTAACAGAGCTTTTCCGTGTATGCTCCAGGTGTCGTAGTTTTCTCTTTGGAGAAGCTCGATCCGCACATGATGACTCATTTTATGTTTTTATTTTACGCGTAGCTCTGGGCCCATAACCTGTTATATATGAGGAGCCTCTGCTACCATATTAAACTAAATTAAATACTGTTGGAATTTGGTGACGAACGTTTTATTTTGCAAAGGAATGACAAGCACTGAAATCACAAAAACAGTTGCTATGTAGAAACCTACATAGTCACATTATCTATGACACCTAAATATAATAATAAATAATTAAATCAAGTTTAGCCTTAAATAATATTATTATTAATTAAAAGGACAAAGACAAGACTAGTGACATATGAAATCAGGTTTAGATGTTTTGAACTATTCATGTTAGATTATCTGCACATAATGTATTTATGGAAACCCGACTTCAAGGTCAATGAGCAACTTTGTTTAGGGCGCAATTAGCAAACGATTAGCACGCACCTCGTCTATATTTCGTAACCATTTGACGATATCGTCAAACGTCTTCTCGTTGGTTATATCGTACACGAGCATGATGCCCATGGCACCGCGATAGTACGACGTCGTGATGGTGTGGAAGCGCTCCTGCCCTGCCGTATCCCAGATCTGCAGCTTGATTTTCTTCCCGCGAAGCTCCACGGTCTTTATTTTGAAGTCGATGCCTGGAACACACACCCGTAGCTTATTAAACGGGCTTGTGGTTAGCACTTACCCACAAGGTCCTGAAGCCCACGTTCATTACGATAGTAGTCACTGACCACCTAATAAACTAGTAGACACTGCGCAAGGGTGAGCTGAAGATAAAATCACAAATACAAATTACAAAGGTGGTTCCTACCGATTGTGGATATAAACGTCGTTGTGAAATGATTGTCTGAGAATCTGAACAATATGCATGTCTTCCCGACGCCAGAGTCACCGATAAGCAGTAGTTTGAATAATAAATCGTAGGTTTTCTTGGCCATTTTATAAAATTTCCGTCTAGCAAAAGCAAAAACTACGATTACTGTAATTACAAAATCATCCGATCACTGAGACTGACTGATCCCGATCCTGAAAATGTCATAGTTGTCAAACTCAGATTTTTCTTTTTAGTTTTTACCACAGACGTAAACTTAGTTTTATATGTTTTCTCATTCTATTTCATCCTTGTGTGCAATGGCGATGAACATTCTAAATCTATGGTTGTGCTTTTTTTTTTAAACTAAACTTAGTTTGAAAGGTAGTAAAGAATTACTATCCATCCATGTCAGATTACATACGGACATAAAAAAGGACCGCATTACTTATAAACTGGTTAAACGTTTAGTATTAGAAAATGCACAACAGAATCAACACCAATACCTTTTTCTATACTTCAAACAAGGCGGGGCGGTACGGTCGATAAGTTCTTAGTCTATCAAAATAAGCGAATAAAAAAGTAAAAAAAATGGCATCGATACTTCCAGTGCTGCCACCTTAGTGTTATTTTGCTAGATTTAGGATTTTTTTTGATATATGTATCAATGATTAAATTTCTACTAAATTGTTCAAACCAGTGCTATAGACTGGTCTGGTAAGCAGTCAGCACCAGCATCAAGCAAATTTTTTTTTTAAGTTCTGATACCCATAAGTACTTAAAAGCCTACAGAGAAACGAACTTTGGGATTAGGTACTTAATTATATCTATCCTACGCAATCAACTGTTTACCCTAATGTGTATTATATAAATACGTGATTGTGAGGGTGTTAAAATATTTCACTTCATTTTTTAATATATTTATTGTTATTTGTGAGAAAACTATTTGCACAACCATTGTTGCGACTTGGTGTTAGTTATTTAGTGAATTTTCCGAAAGACGTTGGCAACACTGAAGATTTCTCTCGTGGATTTGGTAATGGGTTTGTGGATTTGGGCTTTGAAGTTAAATAATTAGTCAATAACTCAATATCAATATCACTTACATACAAAGCATTGCAGTGAATAGAAAAAATGAAAAACTCCAGTCTCCAACTTATGTGAGAGTAGAAACTTATACATTCGGAGTTCATTTTTCTACAAAGATGCATCGTCGTGGCGGGAAACGTATCCGGATGGATGATCCTCCTCCGGAGTACGTGAACCCCATGACTCCGGCGACGCCGATGACCGACTACGGTGGCCAGTCGGTTCACGAGCCGGAGACGCCCAATTACTCGGGTTTCAATGTCGGAGCGGTGGCCAACTCTACTGCCACCGAGCCGCCCAGAGAAGAAGCCGAAGAGTCTCATCATGAAGACGAGGAGAATCGAACGCCGTCCCCAACGCCAACGAAGCGGGTGACTCGTAGCCGCGGCCGGCGAGGTGACGGTGGCTATCCAGGTCGGCTCGCCGAGTCTCCGCCGCCGCCGCCGCTGCGCAAGCGCGGACGGGGCGGGCGGGGCCGCGGTCGCGGCCGGGGCGCAGCGCCGCCGCCGGCCTACTCGCCTCCACCAGTGCTGCTGCCGGGAGATGATGAAAACAGCCTCTACAATATACTGAGATTTAACAAGACTGCTATTAATGTAAGCATTCTTTAATTTTTTTATTTATTGGTGGTTAATGCTGATAATTATGTTTATGTCTTAAAGTCAATTCACAGTAGGTAATCTTTACTTTTGCAAAATTTATTGATTCAAGCTAGCTGTTGAGTTATTTTTAAAGTACCTTACTGAGCCAGTCCATTCCATTTATAGACCACTACATTACTGTGTAAAGTGTGTTCAATAGCAGCATTGTGAATTGTCCCAAATTGTCTACAGCAAGTTGTAGATATGTGGATTGAAGAGTACAAGACGAACCGTGAAGTGGCACTAGTGCAACTTATGCAGTTCTTCATCAACTCGTCGGGATGCCGCGGGAAGGTGTCACCAGACATGGCACAGATGGACCACACTCTCATTATCAAGAAAATGACACAGGAGTTTGATGAAGTAAATAATTATAATTTATTTATGTAAATTTTTACTTTTGGTAGCCATGTATATTGTGTAATTTCACTAACAAACATTCATACTAAAAGAATGAATTTTTGTTGCTGTAGAACTTCTTTTTACATTATCAAGTGACAACAATAATTATAAATCTACATACTAACTATTACTATTTTGATAGCATACTTATATAATTAACATGTGTTACGAACAGGAAAGTGGTGAATACCCCCTAATTATGTCAGGCCAGACATGGAAGAAGTTCAGATCAAACTTCTGCGAGTTCATCCAGACCCTGGTGAAGATGTGCCAGTACTCCATCATCTATGACCAGTACCTGATGGACAACATCATATCTTTGCTCACCGGCCTGTCAGATTCACAAGTCAGAGCTTTCAGACACACTGCTACATTAGCTGGTAAGTTATACAACTAAACTACATCTTCTACAATACAAAATGGTTGGTGCAATGCTTAGCTTGGTGGTAGGGCATTTTTTAGTGCTCATCTGGCATCCTCAAGTCAAAAATCTGTTGTCAGGCACTTATTGGTGTGTTTTGGCAGCCTCACTTGAGAGCTAGTTCCTAATACCACCTTTGACTACATCCTTACTTGTGGTCACGATACACTATTAAGTTTTAAAATGTGCTAATTAAAAAGTTGTTTCCAGTTATGAAACTAATGACAGCTCTGGTGGATGTGGCGCTCCTAACAAGTGTGAACTGCGACAACTGTCTGCGCCAGTACGAAGCCGAGAGATTGAAGGGACGAGACAAGCGGGCTTCCGAGAGGCTAGAAGTGCTCGTTGCTAAAAGGCAGGAGTTGGAAGAAAACATGGAAGAGATCAAAAACATGCTGTCGTACATGTTTAAATCTGTGTTTGTGCATAGATACAGGTTAGCACTATTAAGCAAGTATTTAAAATAGCAGAATTCTAAGATAATACCATACTTGTATACCAACTTATATAAGCTATGATATTATGTTCAGCAATGAACAATTCCATGTATTTTTCTTTTCAACAGAGATACATTGCCAGAAATAAGATCAATAACAATGTCTGAGATCGGCAACTGGATGGAGAAGTTCCCCGCCCACTTCCTTGATGATCTCTACCTGAAGTATATTGGGTGGACTCTTCATGACAAGGCAAGTTAAACGTTTCTGATTGCAAAATATCAGAGGAAGTCTTTATCTTCAGTTAATGTGTCAAACCTTAATAATGCAGTTTTTTTGTAGGGATATATGTAGTTGAAAATTATTTCTATGGATCTATGCATCATAATCATAAATGAAAAGAAATATTTCATGTACCCTAATTAAAGTCTTGATGACTTTAATTTGCAACTATTATGTATGTAGTGATCTAAAGTACCACCAATAAATATCAACAGCAATCTTCAGCACATAATACCTAAGAGCAAAGTTGGAGCAGTATGGGATATGTAGTTCAAACTGTAAACACTTATACCAGGTGGGCGAGGTCCGCCTGCGCTGCCTGCAGGCGCTGCAGCCGCTGTACGAGTGCGACGAGCTGAAGGGCAAGCTGGAGCTGTTCACCTCCAAGTTCAAGGACCGCATCGTGTCCATGTCGCTGGACAAGGAGACTGACGTAGCGGTGCACGCTGTGAAGCTCGTCATCGCTATACTCAAGTTAGTTATTAGTTTGTACGGATGCTGCTTGATAACCCGTTTCTTATTAATATGTATTACATTCAAACTCTTATACAAGTCTATAATTATGCCTCGAGGGATCGTGGGGTGTATGTAACATACAAAGCTTTCTAAGCCTTTAACAAGGATTCTCTGCATGTCGGAAATTACGTTGATCGGCGATCATTGACACCCAAAAACGGAACAAATGTTTATCCGGGAGCGGAAATCAAACTCTTAGCACTACATTTTGATGTTGATTGGAGATTGTCAGATCTATGTGCTGTAGTATCTGCAAGTGAAGTGTGGGACGTGTCGCAGGATGCACCCGGACGTGCTGACGGACAAGGACTGCGAGAACGTGTACGAGCTGGTGTACTCGTCGTGGCGCGGCGTGGCGGCCGCGGCCGGGGAGTTCCTCAACGTGCGCCTGTTCCAGCCGCCCGCGCAGCCGCCCGAGCCGCTGCGCTCGCGCCGCGGCAAGCAGCGCCTGCCCAACACGGCGCTCGTGCGGGACCTGGTGCAGTTCTTCATAGAGTCGGAGGTGAGCCCGCCCCCGCCCCCGCCCCCGCCCCGCCCGCCCGCGGCAAGCAGCGCCTGCCCAACACGGCGCTCGTGCGGGACCTGGTGCAGTTCTTCATAGAGTCGGAGGTGAGCCCGCCCCCGCCCCCGCCCCCGCCCCGCCCGCCCGCGGCAAGCAGCGCCTGCCCAACACGGCGCTCGTGCGGGACCTGGTGCAGTTCTTCATAGAGTCGGAGGTGAGCCCGCCCCCGCCCCCGCCCCCGCCCCGCCCGCCCGCGGCAAGCAGCGCCTGCCCAACACGGCGCTCGTACGGGACCTGGTGCAGTTCTTCATAGAGTCGGAGGTGAGCCCGCCCCCGCCCCCCCCCCCGCCCCCCGCCCGCCCGCGGCAAGCAGCGCCTGCCCAACACGGCGCTCGTACGGGACCTGGTGCAGTTCTTCATAGAGTCGGAGGTGAGCCCGCCCCCGCCCCCGCCCCGCCCGCCCGCGGCAAGCAGCGCCTGCCCAACACGGCGCTCGTACGGGACCTGGTGCAGTTCTTCATAGAGTCGGAGGTGAGCCCGCCCCCGCCCCCGCCCCGCCCGCCCGCGGCAAGCAGCGCCTGCCCAACACGGCGCTCGTACGGGACCTGGTGCAGTTCTTCATAGAGTCGGAGGTGAGCCCGCCCCCGCCCCCGCCCCCGCCCCGCCCGCCCGCGGCAAGCAGCGCCTGCCCAACACGGCGCTCGTGCGGGACCTGGTGCAGTTCTTCATAGAGT